>PVKN010011478.1:0-21615 GCA_004027915.1 Capromys pilorides | reverse complement strand
ATGGTCAAAGAAACTCCAACTTGATGACTTTGTTTTTATTTGCATAACTGACATTTAGTACTATAATGTATAGCAGAACATAAAACTAGTACTGTACAGTGTAATCAGCAAAAATTACAGTAATGTATAACAAGGTATACACTAGGAAAAAAAAAGACATTGAGGTTCTATAAACAAGATGTACAAAAAAAAAAGAGACTGTTTACAAGTCCAGACAGCATGTCTGGGCTTGTAAATCTAAACAACTGTTTAACAGGTAGGTTGTCTATAATTAGCCTTATTGCATAGTAAATAAGAATTGAGAGAGCGGCATGTTTTTACAGTATGTTAACTTAAATTAATTTAACCTCTTAAAAGTAATCATGACTATTCTTTTTAAAATACTCTAAAGGGACTTATTCTCTAAAGAATCTAAAATCACATCAGCCTGCTCTGCATTCTGCAGTAAAGACCTCACATTTGAGTTTGCAGAGTGCTTCAGTGCCTCTGTGGAGGTGGGAGTGGGCAGAGCCTCTGCCGGCCCCTGGGCTCTGCTTGTGCTCTGCAGTCCCTTGGCTTCCTTCGGCTTTGGTGTGGGCAACAGAGATCAGTCCTGCCCTGGAGAGCAGCGAGAGAGCCAGCTGGCCTAGAATCAGAACACACAGTGGGCTGCAGGTATTTTTAAGCTTCATTCAGTGGCGTTGGTGCTTGTCTCACACTGATCTACTCTGAAGCAGCCTCATTTATCTTCCAATGGTCAGTCTGGTGAAGTGTGGACATTGTCACATCACTCAGGTGGCCCAGGTTTCCAGCCCAGCGTCTTTTCAGAAGGCAAGAACCTGCTGCTAGCTTCTCTGCCCATTTTCCCCAAAGGCTGTGTGATTCTTTGTCAATTTGTGATCAGTTACTTGGAGAGTTGTTGCCATGGAACACCATCTCTTTACATGTTTATGTTGGTTTTTCTCAATGAGTGGCATATGAGCAGCTGAGTAGGCAAATGGAAAAAAGAAAGAAACAGGGTGTTAACACTGCTGCTCATAGGAGGAATCTGGCATTGTTTGTGCTTCTCTACCAAAGGTGAGAGAAAAGCAAGACGCTGCTTCCCAGTTCTCCATCCTCCACATCTACACTGTCTGTTTTGTTTGTTCCAGTTTTGAATTCATTCATAGCCAATTCCTGCTGCCTGCTTATTAATGGCTGTGTGCATACTCCAGGTCACAGAGTGACTCTAGGGCTCTTCATAACCTAACGTTTCCCCTGCCTTTCATCCTTTGCTGCTCAGAAGCCAGTAGCTCTCAGCCAGTCTCCTGCTGGCTGACATGTTCATCTGCAAGCATTCCGCCTCCGGCCAGAGCCTGAGGTCGTAGGCTTCAGAGCCCAGTGCCTGCAGCTCCATATACAGACAGAGAAGGGAACATGTTCCAAGACTTCTCAACCTTGGGTAGCACTAAACCCTTCCTATTGCAGTGAAGCATCTGCTGCATACTTGGCCATACTTGCAGTTTGAGATCCAGCGGCGAGCTAGCAGGAACTTTTTTTCCTTCTTACAGTTACATTGATGGAAAATTCATCTTTACTGTGGAGCTTATCAACCTCAGCAAATGTTTTCTTTCCTTACTGAGCCAAAAACTTTCACCTTTTCAGTTAAAAAGAGTTTCTTGGCATATCTGAATTGCAAACTTCACTCTTCTTTATGCTTTGAGGGTATTGTTAAGAATAATTAGGGTTGCTTGAATACAAGTGTGATCTTGTAGCAGTTGATTTGGTAACTGAGACCCTGTTAGGGTCATTCATATGCAAGTAGTGTATACAGCATGAACATGACAATGTGATGAGCTTGTACTCTAGCAGTGGTGGAGAAAGGGATTTTATCGTGTACTCAGAGTGGCAGGCAGTTTAAAATTTATGAATTATTTCCAAAATTTCTCATTTTTATTTTCAGGCTCTAGATGACTATGGATACTGAAACTACATCTTAAGACTTTTTTCTTTTACTGTAACAGAAAGCCTGAGACTGGGTCATTTACAAAGATCTTATTAGAGTTTTGGAGGCTGGGAAGGTCAGTTTCAAGTGCTATTGTCTGATGAGGGCCTTCTCTGTCCTAAACATAACACATGAGAGAACCAGCCTGGGAGCTCAGATCTGCCTTCTTAGAAAGCCACTAATTCAGGCCCTACCTCATCCAACCCTGATTACCTTCCAAAGACCCCCCACCAGAGAATGTCAACACAGGAATTTGAGAGATTAAGTTTCACTTCCATAAAACCAGGGGACATGTTCCCAAACCATAGGTCCCAAACCATAGCACCATGGGAGGTGAGACTGTGAATAAAGGAAACTGCTCTGTGTGTACACACTCACATGTGTTTTGAGAAAGGATATGATGCTACTGAAGTTAGCAATGCACTACTTACAAAAGCAGACCACAGCTTATAAACTCATCCAGTTAATACTTACTTAGTAACCGTTAGATGTACTTTTTGTAAATAGATAAACTTTGTTTTTTTTGTTTTTTTTTTGTAGGACCAGGGTTCAAACTCACAACCTTGCACTTGCCAGTGCAGGCACTTGTGCCACAGAGCTATCTCCCCAGCCCCTAAATAGATAAACTTTGTATTGGAGAAATTCAAAACTTCGTGGATACAACATTTGAGATTACTATAATTTTCACACCCTCAAATGTTCTTTTGATCCTCCACCCCAGCTATTTAGAAGCGTATAGATAATTCTTAGCTTGTGCGGTGTGCAGAGATAGGTCCCAAGCCGTGGTTTGTTCATCCGTTCTGCGGAGGGCCTCAGGGAACCCATGCAGAGCGTGGTATCTAACGTGGGCTTCAGGCTTCTGTCGTTCACACGTGTGCACACATGCATAATTCCTCTGTGCGTTTGCCAGTTACTTGCAGCACAATTCTTGTTCCATTGTCACAGTTTTGATTTTTAGCACTGCTTCCAATCAAAACTCTTTAGCTGGGGTTTCTGTTTGTTTTTGACTCTTGCGTACTTGCGAATGCTGAAAGTGATTATGTCTCCCTGATGAATTCCCTAAGGCTGCTTATTACTGAGACTTATGTGTTTAGCCTAATTTCAAAGCTGAGTGATGGATATCTTTTAAAAAGTACAGGATTTCACAGTTGGGTAAACTTTTTCTGAGAGCAAAAATAGCTGTTTGCTGGAAGAGGCCGACTATAGTTATTTAGAAACCGTGAAGGAAATGCAGGAAACCATGAAGGGTCATGGCGGACAGGGAAAGAAGCACCTTGGTCTCTGTCTGCTGGCCAACAGTGTAAAACTGCCACCTCGCTCACCTTGGCGGCAGACTCTGTGACGACTCCCTAGAACTAGAAGCTCTCCCAGCTTGTGTCTTCACACCATGATCTGAAGTAGGCTGCATCTCAGTTTGCTGCCAGGGCTCTGGTGGAACTTCATCCAGCTGTATGACTTCTCCACCTTTGCCTCCTGTGTAATCCAGATGTGTCTTGCTCCCCAACCTGTAAGATCAGTTCAGCCATTGTAGGCTGTAACTTGTGTCCAGCTGGTCCCACAGAAGGGTGACAGTTCCATAATACCTTGATTTTTCCAGGCAACTTACCCCTGGAAGATGACTGTGGTAGCAGAAGAGAGGTATTGGGATCATTTGATCCAGTTCCTATATATTGCTGACAGCCACAGAATAAACTGTATCATATCCAGTGGAATCCATGTGTCCCTTGCAGTAAAGAAGCATTTTGCTTCATGAGGCAAGGTCTTGGAAACACTCTTTACTGTAAAATGCAGATTTTCACTGTTCTTACCCTGAATATTAGATCTGTCTCATGTTCTGATAGATCCGTGTCAACAGAGCAGGGCCGGGTTACAATGGGTAGTGTTGGGAGCTAGCACCAGGCTTGATCCAGGCAGGTTTGTATCTTATGCTTTTGTTGCTTAGGCAGGATGCTTTTGGTCTCAGTGGATACTGGGCTGAATACAGAGGAAATAGATCCCTGGCCTCAGGAAGCTTATTGCTTCCCTGGTAATATGCTTGCAAAGCAATTGTAGCAACAGATAATAAGGAGCAGTTAGTTGCTGGTAATAGGAAGTAAACAAGAAAGGATGCCCGCTAGAAATTAGGCTTGTGGAAGGAAGCAATCTTGAACTTGAGCTTCAAAAACTGGCAGTTTTGGCTATGACTGAGGGATCTAGAACATTCCAGGCCTGGGTGGTGAGCTTCATTTTGCACTGCCCCTTCTGTTGGAGAAGTTAAAGCACACAGACAGCAGACAGTGGGGCTTCACAGTACCGCCATCCTGATGAGTAAACTGTACACCTCAGTTTATCTCTGTGTAAATGGGTGGGTACTATTTTGTCCTCCAAGGGATCTGCAAGACAATTTGGGTTTATCAGAACTGTCCTGCTAAAATGATTGGAAAATGTACAGAATGTTCTTTCAAACTACATACTTGCTGAGCTTTTTAACCTTTCACAAAGTAATCCAGTGCACACTGATGACAGACAGGCTACAAGGGAGGTGAGCACTGGCTCATCACAAGCAGTAGCCATCAGAACTAATAGCCACAGTTACTAAATCCATTGCCCTTGAGCTCTGGGTGTTCGCTTTTTCTTTTAATGAGCAAAGCTCATTGAAGGATGACTGTTGTGGCATGACCTCTGGCCCTTCCCATGCAAGTCAGAGAACTTGCACCACCCCATCACTCATGAGCAGCCCTAGCACAGTTGACAGCCAGGGAGCTAAGGCCTTTCCCTCAGACTGCTGTCCCTGGGTGGGTGTGTCTGTTGTGAATCACACGTGAGGCGCATGTGCTCCAAATGCCTCACTGAGCTTTCTCTGCAAACTTAGTCATTTCTTTTCTACAAACGAGATTTAAAGCATTCTTCTGAGAGCGATAAAGAGAACATTTCTCTTTGAACATCTTGCTAATATTCCATCTCTGAATACCCATCCAACTGACACAGCAGCAGAGTTCTCTGTAGAGGAGCTCTGCCACACAGCATATCAAGTTGCCAAGATTCCAGATAGAACAACTAAAAGAAACAATAAATGCATCTTTCTGTGCATTCTGGAGGAAAGTGGGTATCTGTGGTTTAGAATGTTCTTCAGCTATCTGAGAAGGTTGTGGTGTGTATAGTTCACATCATAAGGGCCTCTTTCAGCAAGGTCATCTTTTGCATCTGCTGTCCTTTGCTTTATCACTGATTCTAAGTTGCTAGAGATGGTTTAGAGATTAAGATTTTCCATATATGTACTCCTTGAATCCACCTATTGCTAAAGAGAAAACTGAGTCAACAAGTGCTAACCGTGGCTAGACTACAACCTGAGTAGGGTAGTCTTTGTATCAAAAGTGTGCAGGTGAAGGTTATCCAGCATCTGCCAAGAGGGACCCTGGCCTTGTATGGAAGGTTGGACTTGAGTGTTTCCAGTCGGGCTTTGTCCAGAGAGTTTACATACTAATTTGACAAGTCACTGAGCCTAACCCTGACTTTAGGGTCTTATTTACATAAATTATGCACTAGGTAAGATAGTTTCTTCTCTCCATTTTTAAAAAGTAGTCTATCTCGTTGATAGTATTTCTCCCTAAAACTTTTTCTACGCTTCTCAAAGTTAAGCATGGAACTTAATCCCTAATTTTATAATTATATTTGGTAGGGCGGGGGTGACTTACAAAGACAGAAAAGCTGACAGATGAGATCACTGCAGATTAGAGGTCAGGGCACAATCGTGGAGGAGTGTGGCTGGATCCCTGGAAGCCTTGGGGCCATGGTCTGCTCCTCACATTTCCTAGCCTCGAGACCGACAGTGTAAGTGCTTCAAGTCTCATTTCTGCCACTGTACAGTGGAAACAATGTTGCTTCCTGGGCTGCAATGAAATTGCTTACGATGCTTCAGGACACTGAGTGCCTAGGTCTTTGCTGGTGGCTGTCTTCCCCAGTGTGTCACAGATGGTCATGTGGTAAGCTTAGCAATCCCAGCTAGCTCTTCTGGCTTCAAAGTCCAGTCTCTGCACAGTGGAAGCGGGTCCTAGGTCCTCTGTCTTCTGGTTCATAGAGCACAGGTTGGTTTTGTACAAGTCAAGGTCCTTGTTAACACTGAGGTAAAGTCAACCATCAAAAAAAATTAACACATCAGACTATTAGATTAGAATTAAAGATTAACCAATCAAACTTTTTTTTTTTTTACAGACTGGGAATCACACTTGGTCTCTTATGCTTCCCAGGCAGGTGTGTAAGCTGCTGAGCTGTATCCCTAGCCCCAAACTTTTTGTAGAACAGTATAAGAAGCTTTCATTTTATATTTGAAAAAAAGAGTCACTGCTAAAAACTTATAGAAAATATCTCAAGATTATGTGTTTGTATTTGTATCTTTCTTAATGAAAGGGAAGAACAATGCGTATATTACAAATGTAGGAATTGTGATTTTTAAACATTTGCTAATTCTCTAACCATTTGTCCTCCCATTCACGGACCCTTTCTTTGAAAAACTAGGTGTGTGGCAGCGTCCTGGGCACAGTTGGTTAGGTATGGCATACCCCTGCTTAGAGTTCTGCCATGTGAGAGGGCAGCTGGCAAGCCAGCACCGTCCCTCGTCACAGGGAGCTGGGATCCCATGTGGGTTCTCCCACCGCTCCCCTTCCCTGAGCTGCAGGAAAAGCTGTCAACAGAGAGCAGGTAGAATTTGGTAGAGAGCAGCAGTTGAGGGATTTGGGGCTGCAGAGGCTTACAGCTGAGATGCCATCACCTGTTCATTCCTTTTAGAATCCACACTTTCCAGTTCCAACCTATTAGCATCACTAACATTTCTGCCACCCGCAGTCTACTGTTTAAGAAAAAACTTAAGGTGTGTGAAGGAGAGATTTTGAGGCATAGAAAAAGAGAATCCTCAAAATTGGAATTTAGATTTCCAGCTTCTTACATCTTTGCTTAGAAGGCTGTGTTGGGGTGATCTAAGATTTATGTGTAACCGTTTGGCTGCTGACGTATTTTTGGAGTAACATAAGAAGAGCGCGATAGCGCTCCTTAGCAGTCAAATGGTTAAAAGGGATTCCTGTTCTAATTGTCACTTCAGGGTTTGACCTATACTAATTTTAGCTTCTATATAGCAGTAGTTCTTTAAAATTAATTCTTAGGTTATTCAGTACTGAATAGAATTTGACTCCACCTGCTCCCCTGAGTGATATACTGGATGTCATCGTTGGCCATAAGCTTTCTTGCAGGTGGTAAGTTTGTTTGGGGGCAGAGTGCAGCTGTATTGTCACCAGCCTTGAGCCACTGTCTCATCAGACAAGTCATTCTGTCTGCCCCTCCCTGGAGATGAACAGGGTTGGGTTTGGGCTCATCCTTTGCTTGTCTTGCTGGCTCCCCAGTGTTGTAGGACTCCATTAGCAGCATGCCTATTTTGTGGTAGAAAGATGCACTGAATCCAACAAGTGAGTAAAAATGGTCTTTCTTGTGTTTCCTAATACTAAGTGTGACTAATAGCAGCAGTCAGCTCTTGCACTCAGGCTGGTAAGAGCAGGAAAACATTTGCTAATCCATGGCCCGAATATCTGAAGGGTATGGCTTGAACCAGATTTCAGACTTACAAATACACTGCAGATGAGGGGCCAGCTCACAGCAGGCAGCTATCACCGAGACCTGTTCCCTAACTGGGCCACCTGCCTAGGGCCCATGTCCCTGTATGACTGGGGTGTGTGCCCTCGTGGGAGACAAGATGTTTCTTGTCCATCGTCTGATTGACTGGCTAGTACAGAGAGCCTTGAGAAGGTGTTTCATCCTGCTGTGCAGCTTTGGCCTTTACTCGGTGTATGAAGAACAAAAAGACAGAGTGGCCTGGTTTCTGTCTCCTAGAGCAGCATTTTCTCCCCTAAATTACCTGATAGGATTCCAGAAAAAAAAAAGAATAAATACTAATAGATCCTTTAGTCTTCCCAAAACTTAGTTGTTTATCCCACATGTTTTGTATCTTATCTTTGAAATTACAAGTTTTAAGGCATGACTTTCTTTTTTTGACCCAGAGACCAGTTTTGATTTGCTAAGTAGTGATGTTGGGAGTAGCATTTGACGCAGTGGGGTAGCGCTACATACATTGTCCATGATCCTATTGGAATTTCACACAATGCTGCTTCACATTCCACTGAGCTTTTTTTTTTTTTTGTCAAGGGAGAGCCACTAGGTCAAGAAAGAACAGAGTCCATTTGTATCTGTTGAGTTTGGGTCGCTGAATTAGCTACATAAACAACGCATTGCCAACTACATTATTAGTAGTTAGTTGAATCCTGATCTGGAATCAGAACAGAGTGGCTGCATGCTGCCTGGTGGTGAGACAGAAGTCATTGCCCACATGGATTAGAATCAGCTCCTGCCTTATATGGAGAGGTAGCCTCTGATGTCTGTTTCTAGATCAGCACACAGAGATCTGTGTACTCCATAAGGGAGCTGAAATCACTGTCAGAATCACAGAGGCTGGGGAGATAGCTCTGTGGTCTAAGCACCTGCCTGGCAAGGACCTGGGTTCAATCCCTGGTACTCATGCCATTCTGGCCTACCCCGGGCATGCTGAGCCAGCCCCTAAAACTCGGTGTAGCAGTGCATACCTGTAATCCCACCACTGGGGAAGGTAAGACAGGAGGATCACTACTATGAGTCTGAGCTGTGTAGCAAGACCCTGGACTAGATAGATAGATAGATAGATAGATAGATAGATAGATAGATAGATAGATAATTTTTTAAAAGTTAAAAAAATACACAAAGCTCCAGAGTTTCAGTGACCCTGGTTTTATGGCAGACCTTGGGGACTTGATCACCATTTATAGCATTGTTCCTGAGGAAATGTTTACACAGAAATCCACCTAGGCAGCTTGCCAGCTAACATCCTACGTTGGCTGCTGTCTGTCCAGCTACTCTCCCACCTGGTACTCAGCCAGAGGCTGTGCAGCTGCCTTGCCCTGTTCTCTGCAGGCTGGGCCCAGCAACAGGGAGGAAGAAACAGGCAGCTGGCTCTCAGGCTGTCCTAACCACATGTGCACAGCTCCGCGTGGAGTCCTGGCTGCTTGATGCTTACCACTTTCACCTCTCCCTCCACCCAGGATGAATGCAGCCCCACCACTGAGAACGAAAGTGAGACCTCCACCACAACCACCAGCACCTTCACCATCCAGGAGTACTTCGCCCAGCGGATGGCCCAGCTCAGGAGTGAGCCACAGCACCCCACTCCCAAGCCTGGCCTCTCAGAGGCCCATGTGGGATGGAAAGCGGGGAGGAAGGAAAAAGGAGAGGCAGCAGATCAGGACATGGAGCATTACCTCCTCACCAAGGCCAGGCGACCTAAAAAGACAAAGCAGAGAAAAGAGGAGAGCCAGGGACATAAGGCCAAGAAGGGAGACCAGGCCCAGTGGCAGCCCACAGATCCCTGTGCGGATGAGGCCACTGAGGACTGCGTCCAGGCCCCTGGTGACCAGGAGTGTGCCCTGACGCCCAGAAAGAACAGAGCAAAGACAAAGCTGCGGCGGCCAGTAGAGGTAGCTGTCGAGGCTGCACCAGGTGAGGCCCCTGTTAAAAAGAAGAAGAAGAAGAAAGCTTCCTCATGAGGTCTCTCCAGCAGGACCTCTGACTGCTAGGCTGTCGGTTTTGCCCAGGAACTCTGCCCTGAAGTCAGAGCAGAGTCAACCCATGGAGCTGGACATAGCCTGAGTGTGCTGGCGGGTGCCACAGCTGTCTTCACGCCCATTCGCTGGGTCACGACTCACATAATAAATCTTTTTTAAACTCTGAGCCACTTACGTGAGTGTCTGTTCATACACACAACTCTGTGTGTGTGTGTGTGTGTGGGTGTGGGTGTCAGTGTGCTCTGGCTCAGACCTCCCTTGGGAGCCGGGACTTGCGCTTCCTCCTGAAGAACTTGGTCTAATTAAGGGATTAAGAGGCAACAGCTTGGATTCAGAGGGTTCCTTCTGTTCTATAGCCAACTGCACCCATCTGCCAACTCGGAATTATGTGACTGCGCTCCCGGGTGAGGGGCTTTGTTGTGTTGTTCTCTGGGTTTGCTGGGATGGCTGTCCTTGCTGGGTGTCTCAGTCTCCACAGGCTCTCAGCTCATGCCTCTGCTGAGGACAGTCACCCTCCGTGGGCTATACCTTAGGTATAGTATGAGGCCAGGAGGTCCTCAGAAGGGCGCAAGCACTGTGAAATTGATAGTACCTTGAAGTCTCTTCTTGGACGGGACTGCCTGCCCAGAGCTCTTAAAGGTATCAGTCTATGACAGTCAGAGACACATCTCAGCCCTGCCCCAGCTGGAAGCTGTGCTGTGGTCTGGCCACCTTTGCCAGCTGCTAGCAGAGGAATGCAGCCGTGACCCCTCGCCACGGTGGTGCCTCCCCCTCTGATTTCCTTCCATGCCTCCTCCTTACCTTGTATGCTTTCATCCCCTCTTGCTTGCTCTTGTTCTCAGTTCCCAGTTCCTCACTGCCCCAGTGCCGCCTCCTTGTCCTGCTGGGATATCCTATGCCTGTGCCACTGGCTTCGCAGCTGACAGGGTGAGACGAGGAGGCCCTGGCTGGCATTGTTCGCTGTTCAATTTATAGATCACCACTGTAGCAGGAAAACTCCAGGCACACTCTCATGACCTTTTGCCCTTGATTTAACTCTCCAGGTCAAACGTGACATAAGCCTAACCTCAACAGCCTTGAACCTGAGAGAACACCAGGAACATTTGAGTTAAGTCTGTAAGAACAGTGAACAGTGCTATCTGAAAAGACGCTCACCCCCAATGCATACACGTGAGCATGCATACACACTCAAGATTCCTGGGCTCAGCCTGGTCTCTGAATTTTACTGTCTCTCCAGGTTTAGAATCCCAAGCTAATAAAGCCCCAGGAATTACACAGTCACTTTCTTCACAGAGGGCACATGCCCAAGCTACCTCTGCTTGTCCTATCTTGCTGGTGAAACTGAAGGCCCAGGAGGGAGTGGGAATGCATAAAACCCAGGGGCACCGTCTCCCACGAACAATTCCTTTCTGCCTTGTATTGCATTAACCTTAACTTCTCCATCAATAAGGAGGGCTGGGAGGACCCTGGATTGTGTGCATGAGTGCAGGAAGCAGACCGAGGCTGTGGAGGTGCAAAATCTGCAGCAGCCTGCGCCTGCTAACTGCAGCTTGTACAGAAGGGATGCAGGTGGGACCACGGCTGCCTCGTGGGCTGGAAAGGGGGCTTAGGGACTAGTAACAGCCAGACAATATCCTGAGAATGAGGCACAAGTTCAGAAAGAGGTGGAGCATTTTCTCTACAAATCCTAAGCCTTTCCCCCACTGACTTTCAAGCTACTTTGTTGTGGATCAGAGCAGAAGTTGTTACAGTGAAATGCAGAATTGCATTTCATAGGCCATGATACTTTTGAAATTGTTAACACATATGAACCATAGTTTTTGCCTGGAATTATCAGACCAGGTGGAAAATACATCAATTTTATGTTCTATGCTTTCCTTGACATCTTTCAGTTTGAAGAGGAAAAACAGCTTCCCAGGAAAAGACTTGTTCAATGAAGAGGTTCTTCTGTATTCTCTTGCAGCAAATTTCTTCCTTCTGTTAATTTTAATAGATTATTATAAGATGAAATCTTAGCCAGACATGATGGTACGTTGCCTATAATCCCATTTGGCGGGAGGCTGAGGCAGGAGGATTGTAGCAAGTTCAAGGCCAGCCTGGTCCATATAGTGAGTTCAAAGCCCACCTGAAGTACATGAGGAGACCCTGTCTCAAAAAAGATGAAGCCTTATGTACCTGCCCTATTTCCAGGTACTTGCAATTGATCAACCCATTGGAATCAGACAATCCCAAGAGAGAACCATCATGATGCCCTTCACCAGTGTTCCTCTTCCAGCATCTACAAGTAGGTTAATGCTACTCCATGGACCCACAACGCTCCAGACCTATCTGCCAGTCAAACTCTAGCTCTTGGTCCCCGAGCCAGCCCTTGCCACATGGTTTTCTTGGCCCAGCAAGGTTTGGTGTTGCCCGTGCACATATAGGTGCTGCTTCCGAGTGGGAGCGGATTTGGAAGCGGCTGGCAGATCACGGGTTTACAGATCACTCCAGTCGGTGTTACTCGTGCTTGCTGTAGAAAGCGTCGTTGTTAGAAACGCTCAATGGATTCGCTTTTCTGACCTGATCAGGTGGTTGTCTGGAAATCGGGTAAGAAGGTGCCTTGACGCCTGTTTACAAGCCTGAAGAAAAAAAAGCTTTCAAGTTTTAGGAAATACTGATGTTTTGAGAAGATAAAACTCAAATGAGCACTTGTGTCTAGCGCGGGTCATACCTCTGCTTTCCCTCCCTCACCTGTTCTCTGAGTGACAGGCACAGGCCAAGACCTGTCTTCTCAGGGAATCAATCCCAGGAGAGTTTCGGCACAGTCTCTCCAGGTGATCTCAGCTCTTGATCAGCAAGCAGCGGCTGTATTTAGTTTTGAGTAAGAACTTCCTCGCCACCGCCACCCTGTTTATCTCAAAGCTTCTGCAGCCTCTGCAGTTTGGAGCCTGTTGTGCTGGCAGGAGGAGCCCGGGAGGTCAGATTGGGTGCTCCAACGGGATGGGTTATTGACGAGCAAATTAGTACCATCTTCTAATGAAGAAGGGGACTAAACTTGCATAGAAGGACCAGTCTATTTAGGAAATGCTGAATATACTAAAGTGACATGATAGCTGACTTGGAACCAGTAAGCAAGAGAAGGCCAGCGAGGCACTGCAGGCTCCAGGCCACGTGGATGCAGACGGCAAGGGAGGTGAGCAGGAGCTCCCTGCAGAGCCCCTAAATCTGAAGGCCACTTCCTCCACCTGAGTGGTCTTGTGTTATTAGCAGTGAGCTTTTTAAAGGGAGGGAGCCCCAGTGAGTTTTTCAGAGGAAGGAAGAGTAATTAATTATATCTGAAATGTTCTGTATTTTCTGTATTGAATTTCCTTTGAAAAGGAAAGGTACATGGATGATGAAAAGCAATTATTTGTTCTAAAACTGCTTGCTGAGCCTCAGCTTTGGGCTATAGGTGAATTCAAGGTGGAGTAACGGATACATTACAGAGTCTGCCCACGTCTGCATCCCACCAGTTTCTGTTCGTGTAGTGGGCCACCGTGTCCTGGAGCAGTCTCAGCAGACTCACCCGCGGCCTGGCTCTGCTTTGCCTGGCTAAGGATGTTCCACCCCCCCCACTCCCACTTGGCATTTACCGGACTCACTCATTAAGTAGGGCTGTAAGCAATGAGGACTGCTACATTATTTGGCTTCATCCCGAAGTGCGCTTTCTTCTAAAATCTCCCTTTATAACAGCATTTCTGACTTTGCGTAATGAGTGAAGTGGTGGTACAGGCATTCCTCCATACGCAGGGATGAGAAGTGGGGTTTCCCCAAGCCAGAAGCTATGTTGAAAACAAGAACCAAGCTTGCTTCCCGTCCTGTGTCACTAGCAGCCTTGCAGAGGCGACAAGGTGTGGAGTGGGACATGGCTTACCCACCTCACTAGGGACACTGTGAAACTGACTGAGGTAAAAACAGGTATTAAAATGTTTGTTAATCTATTAAAATTTCCCACTCCAGCCTTCAAAACTTGGAGCGATAAGGCTGTGAGGAATCTAGGGTGAGCTCAGCCCCTGGGCTGAGTATCCTCATCTTGTTCACCTTCCAGAGGCTCCCAGGAGGCCCCTGTCCCAGCTTCCAGCCATGCACCCTTCCTCCCACTGCCCTCAGCCAAGCTTAAGGAGGATGCTGGAGGTCTTTGAGTGCTTTAGGTCAGAGATCTGTCCTCCCCTTTGATCTCGCTGTTCTGGGAAAGATGTGGATGCTTGTGACTGGTGTTTCTGCTGCCTTCTGGATGATTCCCAGATGTGCCTTTCTGTCCGCCACTGACCTTAACTTTTATCCTGCATCTCCAGCAGTCCCTGCTGAAGCCCTCAGATCAGAGGGTCCTCCCGGATCTGTCCTTCATCTTCCATGCCATGGTGTTGTTTTGGTCACTTGCTCTCATTCATGGCAGCTCCAACATCAAGAATCATTTTCAGCAACACAGAGTAAATGCCTGCCAGCAGTGTGCAAGAAGCAGATCGCTGCCCTTGTAGCACAGTGCTCCTCGCCTCGTGAACACTGCCCTGTGCTTATGGATCTCATGCCCCTTTGGCCCCTGATTGCATCCCACCATGTCACTCCAGACTCCTGCTCCCATGGGCCACTGTTGCTCCTGTCCCTCTGGTACACTAGGTGCCGTCGTGGTTTGCCTGTGACTGTGGGCCTCCACCGTCACCTCCTCATGGACTTCCCTTCATCCACTGCCTTTAAGGCACTGCACCCTTCTGGATCATCATAATGGTGCTTCTGCACCCATTCAAGTCTGCCAGCGTTGCAAGTTTTTTGATATATCACTGTCTCCATTTCACCCTGGATTCTGTGAAGACAGCATTTGTCTATCCCTGTAGCACCCAAAATGAAACCTTGCACATGGTAGGGCTCTTAAATAAGAAATGAACAAACCATACCTAGACAAGAATCTCCTCTGAAGGCCTGCGTTGTATTCCAGGTGACGGTGTCTCGCTATCTCTGCACCTGTTCTTTAGGGCTCCTTCAAATCCTGGCACTGAATCTGGTAAATGCGAAACCTCCACACCAATTTGTTTAAAGGTTTATCAAGTTTTCCCCTAGGACCTTCACTGGTTACTGGAATCCCTTGTGACTCTTTTGTAGGCCCTTGTACTTCCAAGTCTCTCACAAGGAAGAGAAAAAAAATGAAAACTGCCCTTAAGACTTTAGGGCATTGAGGGCCGGCCAGATAGCTCAGCAGACTAAAGCACCTGTTTAGGCAGAGCACAGCAGCGGGGGTTCAATCCTTGGCATGCTGTGCTGGCCCCACCCCCAGGGTGCGCTGAGATGGCAATTGAGACTGGGCATGGTGGCACACACCTGTAATCTCAGCGCTTGGGAGGCTGAAAACAGGAGAATCACTACAAGTCCAATCTATGTAGTGAGACCCTGTAGACCCTTACTAAAATACAAAAGAAAGAAAAGACTTGGGGCCGGCGAGATGGTTCAGTGGTCTAAAGCACCTGCTTAGGAGGGCTCAGGCAACTGCGGGGACTGCAGTTCGATCCCCGGCACCACATGCTGCGCCAGCGCCACCACCAGGGCAGGCTGAGCCAGCCACAAAATGAATAAATAAAAAAGAAACAAACAAACACAACAAGCAAACAAATAAATAAATAAAATTTAAAAAAAAAAAAAAAGACTTTAGGGCATCGAAACTATACATATTTTAGTAGTAGATGCATGTCATTATACACTCATTGAAGCCTACAGAATACAGAACACCAAGAGAGGGCCTTAATGTCAGCTGTGAACTCTGGATGCTCACGAATGTGTCAGTGCAGGTTCATCTGTTGTAACAGATGCACCACTCTGAAAGAGGTGTTGATGGTGGAGACGAATGTGTGGGGACAGGAGGTATACTGGAAAATCTCTGCACCTTCCTCTTCATTTTGCTTTGAACCTAAAGCTGCACTAAAGTCCTCCTGGGGTGCATTTGGGAGCCCCATCACGGGGAGGTGGCTGCCATCGTCCTGCAGGTGGGGAAGGCCTGACCTAGCAGTCCTAGTGCTCTACATCCAGAGGCCTCACGACACTCTTGGGCCTCTTTTATATGCTCCAGTGACTAGCACTTGGAACAGAAGGGCTCAGCCTTCTGACACAGGAAGGTGTGGCCAGGTCATCCTGAAGACAGTAGAGTCCCAGGAAGACTTAGGGCTGGCTGCTGGAGGTGGTAACCTGGGGGCAGGGCTGGGGCTTGCTTACACTGACTCAGACTTCTCTCAGGATCGTGAGGTGACAGCCTTCACAATCCTGCTCTTGCCTAGGACTCCTGGGCAGCTCCAAGTTGAGCAAGTTATTGCAATTTAACCTAGAGGGATTGCAAAACTCTGACGGGACACCGCCCATCTGCAATGAACAGACGATGCTAGGTGAGCTGGAAGGGGAGAATGTGTGGCCAGGTGTTCTGGATCTGTGAGCCAGCACCAGCTCAGGGGACCTCTCAGTGGAGAAGAATAGAAGGCACAGAAGCAGCCTCAAGCATATCCAGCCACCCAATCTTTGACAAAGGGGCCAAAACCATGCTAGAGGAAAGGCGGTGTTTATGAAATGGTGCTGGGGAAACTGGCTATACACATGCAGATTAAGTCAAGACCCATTTCTCTCACCATGTGCTAAACTACAAGTGAATCAAATATCTAAATGTTAAAACGGACGCTGCTGGAAGATACAATTGGCAAAGTCTTGATATAGGCAAGAACTTTCTGACCAGAACTCCAATTGCACAAGAAATATCAAGAATCAGCAAGTGGGATCAAATCAGAAAGCTTCTGTAGATAAGAGGAAAACACAAAAACAGAGTGAACAGCCAACCTACAGAATGGGAAAAAATATTTAGCCATCTATACCTCAGACTGAGGATTAACATCTGTAATACATAAAAAACTGAAAGATGAGATAACTCAGCAGACTAAGCCCTGTTCAGGCAAGCACAGGGATCGGCATTCAATCTCCAACACCACAACACATGCCAGCCCTGAGAGAGACCCTGTACCAAATTACCAAATACATTTTTTTTAAAAAAGACAACTTTATATATAAAAACAACTGAAAGACATTAGAGCCCCCAAAAGACCCAACCGCAAATGAGCAACTGAAATGAGACTTCTCAGAAGAGGTATAAATGGCCAATAAATAAAGGCAAAAAAAAAAATCCAGGGTCTCTGCACATTACAGAAACACAAATTAAAACAAAACTGAGGTTCTATCTTACTCTAGAAAGAGTGGCTTTCATCAAGAAGTCAATAACAAATTCTGGGGAGACTGGGCAGATGGGGGCGGAGTCCTCTTACAGCAATGTAAGTCCTCTTTCTTACATCATTGTTGGGAATGTAAAGTAGAACAACCACTATAGAAATCTGGATGGAGATTCCTTAAAAACTTTAAAACAAAAATTCCACTGAACCCAGATCTTCTCTGTCTAGGTGTCTTACAGAAAGACTTGACTAAATCATTGACAGTGATACATGCATACCCATTTTTATAGCAGCACAACTCATAATACCTAAGCCTTGGAAGCAACCTGTGTGTGAATCAATGGACTAATGGATACAAGAAATATGGCATTGATATGCATATTACCCTGCCCTGTAGAGGGATAAGCTCGAGTCATCTGTAGGAAACAGGGATGCGTCTTGAGAACATAACATTTAAGTAAGTCAGGCACACAAGCTTAAGTGCTGCACAGTTTCTCTTATCCAAGACACTCAAAATATAAATCAATTACAGAGAAAAATAAAAGATGTATAGTAGGAAAAAAGAAGCCAGATCTTTTGCATATGGGGAGGGAAACAAAAGATAGAGGGAAGGGAAAGAAGATGGACAAACAATTAAGACGTATTATGTACAGGTGTCTGCTCCCCATGATGAGTGTAATCATTACGTACTACAAATATCTAGCAATGAAAACAAAATTTTTAAATTAAAAAATGAGAGGACCCTTCTAGTGTTGGCCCTTGAGACAGGCAGGATTGACAGCCTCAACTCTCTAAGAGCAGCGTGTTAGTTCATTACCACTAGATCTGCCCTGGAAGAAATGCTAATGGAAGTCCTCCAAGTTGAAATGAAGGGATGGGGGACAGTAACCAGAAGCTATAGGAAATACAAATTTCTCTGGTAAAGAAATATATATATATATATATATATATATATATATATATATGCATATATATATTATTTGGTAAATAAAAAACTGGGGCAGTATAAAAAGTATTAATTCTGGTTTGTAACTCCCCTTTTTTATATAGGATCTGAAATTTATTAAAATAGAAATCTATATTAATGGATACATTCTATAGCTAGAGTTGCAACATCATTAACATGGGGGCGAGGATTATAAAATGATAGTTTTTGTGTGCAGTTGATGTCAAGTTGGTATCAATTCAATGTAGATTGTCTTCACTTTAGTATATTTAGTGTCCATGGTAACCATGGAGACAGTAGTGTCGGTCGCACGTCGAGTGAAAGGAGTTTTTCTTTTCCTCTTCCTACGTGTTCAGCATTTGGAATCCTCAAGTTTGAGGACTCATCGCCACTTCTGTCAACACGTCTGTCCCACACTCACTCATAAAGCAAGCGCCTGTTCAATCTGCGGCGGGTCCTTCTCAGTCCGCAGTGAGAAAGGTGAGATTTCAAAGGATAAAGTAAAGGTAAAACGTCATGGGTCTGGAAAGAGGCCAGACTATGCAACTATGGAGTCATCAGATGAAAAAGATGAAGAATTTCAATTCATTAAAAAGCCAAAGAACAAGAAGCAGAGCCTGAGGAGCTGGAAGATTCCTCTAGTGGCCCCGGCTACAGCGCTTACAGAATCGGATTAGCGAAAACGTAGAAGAGAGATTGGCTCGACATTGGAAAGTAGTGGAACCTGAAGTGGTGGGAGTGACTCGGAAGGAGAAGGACATGCTTGGCGCACGGAACGAGAAGACAGCAGTGAAAAGAAGAGACTGATGATGAGGAAACAGAGCGGTGCCGTGTTGTGATGCGTCAGCGGGCACAGGAAAGAAAAAATGAAGAGATGGATGGAAGTCGTGAAGGTGGAGGGTGAAGGACGTTCCGGAGAAGAGTCAGAGTCTGAGTATGCAGCGTGCACAGACAGTGAAGAGGAGATGGAGCCTTGCCGTAAGCCAGTCCTCTTCATCCACAAGAAGGTTCAAGCGACTGTGCAGGAACGCGAGGCTGAAGCACTGAAGCAGAAGGAGCTGAAGCAGGAAGCCAGACGCATGACTGAGGAGAGGTGCAAGCTCACACTTAGGATTGTAGAAGAGGAGACCGAAAAAGAGCTGGAGGAGAACAAGCGCTCAAGGCTGCCCTGGATGCTCTCGGCACTGACAACGAAAATGGTGAGGAGAAGTATGAAGCATGGAAGGTTCGAGAACCCAAGAGAATCAAGAGGGACTGAGAAGCTCTTGGAAAGGAGAAAGCAGAAATTGAATGCGTGAGAAAACTTACTGAGGAAAAGAGGAGAGCTGAGCTTCAGGCAAATGGCAACGTCATTACCAACAAAGCTGTTAAAGGCAAATACAAATTTTTACAGAAGTGCTACCCCCAGGGTGCTTTCTTCATGGATGAGGATGAAGAAGTATACAAAAGAGATTTCAGTGCACCTACCCTGTAGGATCATTCCAATTAAAACATTCTTCCCAGGGCCTGCCAAGTAGCTCAGTAGATTAAAGCACCTGCAAGCAGGCATAGGGACCAGGGGTTCGATCCTGGGCCTGCTGTGCCAGCTCTGCCCCCAGGATGCAATGAGATAGCAATTGAGACTGGGTATGGTGGTATGCCCCTGTAATCCCAGCTCTTGGGAGGCTATAAACAGGTGGATCACTACAAATCCGATCTAGTAGTGAGACCCTGAGCACCCTGTAGACCCTTCCCTAAGATACAAAAACAAAACAAAACCATTCTTCCTAAAGTTGTGCAGATCAAGAACTTTGGACGTTCCGGTCGTACCAAATACACCCACCTGGTGGACCAAGACACTTCTCCTTCGACTCAGCATGGGGCCAAGAGATTGCACAAAGTACAAAGTTCTTTAAACAAAGGCAGCAGGGCTATGTGATGTATTTGAATGGCCAAGAAGCAGAAAACTACGACATAAGATTCAGCCACTTCTTGGAACTGGGAGACACAAGAGGGAGTCTCAGCATCTGGTCCTTGACTTTCTTTCTCCATTGTGTAGATGGTTCCTCTCTGTAGCTGACTGGACTGACTGGCATATTTGGGTACCTGAGTGGCTCTATTGTTTAAGGTGCTTTTTAAGATTTGGACTCATACTCAGAAACTGATTTAAAATAAAATAAAGCATTATCCTGATAGGATCAGAGGCTTCTCAGTTAAAACCATTTTTAAGAAACCCTAGATTTCTCTACAGTGGCTTCCCATATTTACTTAGGACCGTTGGGAGCTTCTTTCTCCAGCGCAATAGCCTGAGTCACAAATGTGGGCATGTAAGGGGACAACATATTCCTTCTAGCTGTGGGTTAGAAGGCATATACCAGGAAACCTAAGCTATTTGCAACCTGTTCTGCATTTTTTGTTGGAGTCAACTTTCCTAAGTGAACATATTTCTGATCCATTTATGTGTGTATGTCAAAAAATAAAAGAATAACACACCAGGAAAATACAGCTACAGAAAAATTGTCTGTTATGCATACAAGGAAATGAGAAGATAATCGATACATGTCTCTACAAAAAGTCAACTAAACACAAAGGAAAACAGGAATAGAAAAAGAGAAGGACATAGTTTAAAAAATGACAAAATGGCAAAAGTAAATGCTCTGGGGCTGGAGAGAGCTCAGTGGTCTAAAGCACCTGCTTAGGCAACCAGAGGGACCGTGGTTCAATCCCTGGCACCACATGCTGCGCCAGCCCCACCCCCAGGGCAGGCTGAGCCGGCCATAACATTAAATAAATAAATAAATAAAGTTTTAAAAAAGTAAATGCTCTGTATCAGTAATTCTTGAAATGCAAATTGATTAAATTCTCTAGAAACAGGATCCAATTATGTGCTGTCTATAAGAGCCACACTTTAGATCTAAGGATATAGGCTGAATGAAAAAGAATGGGAGAAGATATTCCAAAATACAGATGGTAACCTAAAGAGAGAATGGTTTACCATGATAATTGCAAATATAAAAGACTTAAGTAGAAAACTTACAAGAGAGTTGGTGAGATAGCTCTATCGAGGGCTGGAGAGACAGCTCGGTAGACTAAGTGCTTGCCTGGCAAGCACAGGGTGCTGAGTTCAATCCCCAGTACTTGAAAAGAAAGAAAGAAAAAGAAGAAAGAAAGAAAGAAAGAAAGAAAGAAAGAAAGAAAGAAAGAAAGAAAGAAAGACAGACCAGGGAGATAGCTCAGTGGATTAAGTGCCTGCTTTGGCAAATGCAGAGACCAGGGTTAGATCCCAGTCCCACATGCCATGCCAGCCCTGCCCCCCCAGGTGCACATACCTGTAATCCCAGCACTGGGGAGGCTGAAAACAGGAGGATCACTATGAGTCTGAGCTTCATAGTAAGACCCTGTACAAATGAAAAAGAAAAAAAGAAAACCTTACAAGAGACAAAGAATGGTAGTAAAACAATCAACTCACCAAGAAGATACAATTATAAGCATATGCACCAAACCTCAGAGTTCCAAAGTATATGAAGCAAACACTGATTTAAAGAGAGAAATCACTTTCATTGTTTGACTTTTAATAGTAACTAGACTAGCCAGATCCAGAGATCAATAAGGAAAAAAATAACTTGCGCTCCTCTGTTAACCAGTTGGACCTAAAGACATATGCAGACCGCTTGACCCAACCATTATCTTACAAACATGTTTCTCAAGTGCATGGGGAATATTCTCCAGGAATTATTGCAATCCACATACAAATTCTTAAAACAATTTCTTTTTTATCACAATGGGATAAAATATGAATAACAAAAGGGAAAACGAAAATTTTACAAGTATGTGAAAATTAAGCAACACATTCTTAGTAGGTGAGAGAAGAAATCAAAAGAAGTTGCAAGACATCTTGAGACAAAA
>PVKN010011477.1:0-21631 GCA_004027915.1 Capromys pilorides | reverse complement strand
TTGTGTAGAAATACCACATCTTCTTTTATCCATTCCTCAGTTGATGGCATTTGAGTTGTTTCCAAGATTTAGCTATTGCAAATTATGCTGCTATCAACATGGGTGCACATATATCTCTGTGGCATGATGATTTCAGTTCTTTTAGAAAAATATCTAGGAGGAGAATAGCTGGGTTGAGTGGGACTTCCAATCAGAATTGCATTAAATATGTGCTACAATTTTGGGAGTAGGGCCATTTTCACAATGTTGGTTCTTCATATCCAGGAGCAAGGAATATCTTCATTTTCTGAAATTCTCTTTGATCTCTTTTTTCAGAGTACTGTAATTTTCATTGCATAAATCTTTTATTTCCTTTGTGAGATTGATTCCTAAGCTTTTCATTTTGGGGGTGTTATTGTGAAAGGCATGGCTTCTATAATTTCTCTCTCGGTGTGATCATTATTTGAGTATAGAAATGCTGTTGACTTTTGAGTGGTGATTTTATATCCTGCAACATTACTGAATTTGGATATTAAATCTACACCTCTTGGAGTTTTGGGGGTCTTTTATATACAGTGTCACATCATCTGCAAATAATGATAATTACACTTAGTCAAGTGTAATTACAATCATTATTCCTTTTCTTTCTCTTGTCTTAATTGCTCTAGCTAACGTTTCCAAACTTTCAACATTTCTTTCTTTATTTGCTCATCTGTTGTAATATTTCTAGAACTATATTGAACAGGAGTGGTGACATTGGGCATCCTTGTATTGTTCCTGATTTTACAGTCAGAGCTTTCAGGTTTTGTCCATTTAGTATGATGCTGAGTGTTGGTTTGTCGTTGATAGCTTTTATCAGTGTGAGGTAAAGATCATCTATTCTAATTTTCTGTAAGGTTTTTGGTCATTAATAAGAGTTGGACTTTGTCAAAAGCTTTTTCTGCATCTATTGAGATGGTGATGTGATTTTTTTCCTTTGGCTCTGTTGATATGGTGTATTACATTTATAGATTTGCATATATTGAACCATCCCTGCATTCCTGGGATGAATTCCACTTTGCTGTGATATGTAATCTTCTTAATGATTTGCTGCATTCTGTTTGCTAGTATTTTATGGAGGACTTTTGCATCTATGTTCTCTAATGAACAAATTTTAATTCCTTAGCCTTAGAACACAGACTTTTCCATTGTGATGATAAATTGCAAGTATCAAATCACAAGTATCAACTAAATTCTTCCACACTTATATAAGAAACCTAGAAATTCTAGTAACAAGTATGCTGTTGTTTTTTTTTTTCCTTTCTAATGACATTGAAAGTGAACATTGACCTTTCTAATGACATTACCTTTTTCTGCTATCCCAACTCCCATAAGTTCTCACAATGGCAGTGAAATGATCTTCCGATCACAGTGAGGTCTAGTGATAGCATCTGGGCCACATGAGTGGTGGAAGAGGTCATATTCATGACTTAGGGAGAGAAGCACTGTGATGATGCTGAGTGAAAATGCTTAACTATGGAGGTTATAGAGCTTCTACAGTTCTTCAGATGTCCAAACTACCCTCTAAAAAATACAGCTCTTGAAGAATCAACTGTTGTTCAAGCACTGAGTCAAGACTTTCACCTCAGGGATCTGGGGAGATAGCTCGGTGGTCTAAGTGCCTGCCTGGCAAGTGCAAGGATCTGGGTTCGATCCCCAGTACAACATGCTATGCCAGCCCCAGAACCCTGAGTGTGCCATGCTAGCCATAAAAATTGGGTGTGGTGGTGCACTCTTGTAATTCCAGCTCTAAAGTGGCTGAGACAGGAGAGTCACTCAAAGTCCAAACTGTGTAGGGTGATCCTGTACCAGATAGATAGATAGATAGATAGATAGATAGATAGATAGATAGATAGATAGATGATTTTTAAAGGAAAGACTTTCACCTCAGCTGACTCCTGAGGGTCAAGTCAATCATCAGGTGAGAGACTCCCAAGGAAGAAGATCCCTGCTTCCCTACCTTATTTCTACAGTTGACTTGGACTATCACAGATTTGTACCTACAGTAGCTATATGAAAGGCCTATGGGATTAAGAGGATGGAATGGAGCATTAAATTAGCTGGAACACAATGGCTGTGACTATGACAGATGGCTGAAACTGACAAACATTCTATAAAACTGTACATGGTTTCAGGGTAAAGTCTGAGGGGATTTGACTGACCTTGTCAGATACAAAAGTTACATGTTTTGTTCTATAGGTCTTGCTTTAACTTGGTCTTAACCATCCAGTAGAAAAGTCTAACCACAAAGTATAAAAAGTGAAGCCATATTAATATGCTGAGCTGTAAAAGGCCCAAGTCAATAGCTGCTGACATTGCCAGTTCTGTTGATAACCCATTACTATTATGGACTATTGGACTATAAATACAGCTACTTTTTCTTAGTTCAATGAAAAGAAAGATCTGTACTAATAGTGTTTAGAAAAGATATCATGTCTGCATCTTATACCCTGACTAACTACTATGAAGACTATATGCAATGTATTAATTATTGTAACTGCCCTCCTAGACTGTTTTGAAACTATCTCATTGTTCTTTCTTTCTCATTATAATAAAATTTTTAAAAAATAAAATAAACAAAAATGAAAAAAAAATTAGCTGAAACACTGTGGGCTGTGATTGCATCTATATTTAAGCTCTTGAGAGTATGTGTATGTTCACAAATGTGTACATGTGTATATGTCTCAAGGAACATGAAAATTTCACATTGGGTTGAACACTGAAAATAGTTGAATATTAGAATATAGTAATAACCCATTCTGTGCCATTGTGTAATGAAATTATCAGGTAGTCTCACATACCGGAGTTGTGTGCATAGCCTTGATTGGCCTTGCCCCTCTTTGGAATTTTGGCTTGAGGCATTTGGCTGACTGGATACAGGAAGCAAGGAATGGCAAGCCAAACCCCACTTTCTTTATGAGGGTTTGAGAACCTGCTTACACTCCCATATCCCTAATGTTCTCTACTGTGTGTCAAACCTACTTTTTCTCTTGTGAGTCTGGGGATTCTAGTAGAGGTGGTCCATGTAAAGTATATTCTCAGATCTTCCTTTCCAAACCTTGTTGAAGATTATTTCTGTGCGCAGCTGGACAGTATTTGGACCTTGGACATTACTCAAGATAACGATGTTTCTTATGAATTCTGAGCTTTGATCATGAGGGATGGTTTAAATTTCCAACAAGTTTGTTACCAATCCCCATTCAGAACATCTTTGGGTTGGACATGTGACATCTCCTTTAAGGCGTTTGTCTCTTGATACCCTGTGCACAGGTTTGTTCTCCTTTCCTTCTGTGTTCATCGTGATGATATCACATGCTAGTGGTAATATATGCCTGCCAGTCTGAGAACGCTATCTAGCTCCTTGTAAACACAAAGTAATATTGCCTGTAAGTTATTTGTTATTCATTTTGTTCATTTCAAAATAATGATTCAAGCCTCATAATTTGCCTTTCATTTGACTATTTAAAGTCTATAATTTCTCTAGGGCCCAAGCCACATATTCTCTACAGTTTTAAATAAAAATTTAGTGTAAATGTTTAGGGAAATGCTCAAAGAAAGATTTCAATATCTACTGATTAAAAGAAAATGTTAGGTTTTCTGTCTTGACCATGGCAGCATTCACCCTGTCCTAACCTTGAATCTCCCCACCCCTGTGCCCAAGTGTGAAAGAGGCAAAAGGAACAGCATGGATTCTATCTGAGATGAAACACTGCATCAAGCTGCTATCTGAGTCTCCTATGTAGATATTAGGAAGGACCCAGGCCTGCCACTTGTTCACTCTTAGTGGCCCTACTTCATATCTTAGCTTCCTGCCATGGTGCCCTGTCTGGGACGTCACTATAGCAATGACCAATACTCCCACCCCATGCGAGTACTTTGATGGCATTGTTGGCCATAGTTGGGCCAACACTTGCTTCTGGCATGAGCTCTAATGTCTTTACTTTATAGACTTAAGGACTTTGACTGTGGTCAGGCTAGCTAGGCTGTCAACCACAAGACATTAGGATCCTCCTCTCACAATCAACTCAGGAAGAACTAGCAACCATGTGCCCAGCACATATGATTCATTTTAAGATGTAAAGAAGAAATCCACATTGCTTTAAGTGTACACAAGCAGCTGCTGTCATTTGGCTACGAGCAGATGTTAAACCTCCAAAAGCTTTGCGGATAATTAAAATACTAACAGTTAGTGTTTTACCCCAGCTGTAGGTTCTGTTTACTGTAAATTTGATTTTAATGGTGCCTCTGTGCTGTTATTGAGAAGCGGTTTGCTTTTTACCTTCATACAAAAGTGTCTGCAATGAAGACAAATGTCTGTTTGCTCTCATTTCCTAGGGAAAGATGAAGATGCTATAATATAAAGGAAATATGAACATAACTACAAAAGTGAATGTGATCTTTTCATTGGGTTTGCCAGGAAAACAAAAAAGAGACAAGTAGAATCTGCCTTGTTTGCCCTTTGAAATCTGCCTTGGCAGAGGTGTGCCCTCCAGTGACATTGGCTGGGCTTCTTATTTGCATAATTTTAAGGTGTGTATAATGTGTATGCCTTTTGAAAAATAGGCCTTGTCTCCCAGTGTTATCTGTATTGGTTGTTTTTAGACTGTCAGAGGACATTTAAGAAAAGGTCGTCTAGCTTCTTAATTTCCTGATTCCATAATGTAGAAAAAAATGTACTAGTTTGTTAAGTCTTTAAATCAAACAGTGGCAGCCTTACAACCAGCAGATGGAAACAGTCTAGCTAGTAAAGTTTGCAGGAAGATATCTTTCCTTGCCTGACATTCCCCAGCTCATTTCCAAGACAGTAGGTTCTCCTGTGGACAAGTGGGCAGAGCACTCACGTTGTCATTGTTGTCCATCTGTTGTCCCTAGCATGGGTACAGTAAAGTACTTGGGAGCAAGTGACAGAGCCTTGGTCCCTGAGAGCACATGCTGTCAGGGAAGCAACATTGGAAGGAGAAGCACAAACTCCTAAGAGCATCCCTAACCCCAGTAGTCAGGGTTGACCTCAGCACCTACTCTTTGTGCCGCTACCTATATGGACTGACCTTCTGCTACTACTGCCCTGGTTTGTTCTAAACACCTAAGACTTACATTTGGGACTCTGCTGGTAAGTTACATGCCTCTTTTTAAGAAATGCTCTTCACGGGTAAATAACAAGATCAGACGATTTTATAGTGTAACTTGAAAGTGCCATTTCATCACCTTTGAAACTTGATGACACTATTTTTTAATTTTTTAAATCTTCTTTATTTATTTATTTATTTATTTATTTGATATAGAGTCTCACTGTGCAGCTCAGACTCCTAGTGATCCTCCTATCTCAACTTTCTCAGTGCTGGGATTATGAGCATGTGCCACCATGCCCAGTTTTAGTGTCCAGCACAGTACACCTGAGGTTCCAGGGTAAGCACGGCATGTGGTAGCAGGAATCAAATCCAGGTCCTTATGCTTGCCAGGCAGGCACTTAGACTGCCAAGCTTTCTCCCCAGCCCAAGACACTATTTCTATCACATGAGTCAAATGTCCAAAATTATGTTGGTACGTTGTGACTTGTTGACATAGTTTTCATGTTTTTGTATGGCAGAGAAACAGTTAACCACTACCCTTCCCTCCCCCAAGCCTGTCAAGATAACCTTAAAGGACACTCTGTACCTCACTGAGTGAGATTTGTGTGCAGAACTCCCATTACTTTTAGATCTTCATGCATGAAAATGATAATATATACCTAAAGGTCTGATATAATACGATATTTCTTAGGGTTTGTGACTTTAAAGGTAAAATATTGTCTTTTATTCTTTGTCACTCTTCAGTGCCCATGGAAGTACCTAAGCCCATGGAGACTACTCCTGGGAAAGTTGGAAACCTGGATGATTATATATCTCCAAGATGACATAAAATTTATTCCTTGTTTTACTTTTTTCATATATCTTAGATTTCTTTACAGGTAACTTATAGATTATTTTCTGTCAGTGTTAAAGGAAGCAATGACAATAATTAAAAAGGCAGGACACTGGTAACAACCAGGAATCCCAAAAAGGATTCTAAGATATCCAGAAAAAATAAATAAATTTTGTGTCTTTTTGGAAACTGGGCATGATGACACACACTTATAATTCCAGTCTTCTAGGAGACTAAGACAATAGAATCAAATGTTTGAGCCTAACCTAGGCAACTTAGCAGTTCAATGAGATACTGTGTCAAAATAAAAAAATAAAATAAAACAGGGCTGAGAATGTATGCTTAGTATGAAGATCCTAGATGCAATCCCAAGTAATATATATATATACATAGAACAATTTGAATATACCTGAAAGAATTCCTCAGAAATGGTGTGGACTTAGGTTCATTTTTCACAGAATAATGTTTGTCTCTTCATGTGAAGTAGCAGCCTCCCATTGAAATTGAGGGCCTAGCAATGACCTTCACTATAATGCTTCAATATACAGTTTCATATTTGCATATGTGATTTAAAGCAGATATTTATCAAAATGCCTTTTAATTATTATGATGATTTACTAAATGTATGTTTGGGCCAGCTCAGGCCAGTTTAGGTTTACCTCAGATTTAAAATGCTCAAGACTGTGCTTAGAAATAAAGCTTACTACTATAGCTAGCATGTTTTTTTTTAATTTTATTTAATGAGAAAGAAATAACAATGAGACAGTTTTAAAATAGGTTAATAGGACAGTTACAATAATCAATACATTGCATGTTGTTGTCTTCATAGCAGTTGTTCAGAGTACAAGACACGAACATGATATCTTGTCTGAACACTATTAGTATAAATCTTTCTTCGCATTGAACTAACAGAAAGTAGTTGTATATATAGTCCAGTAGTCCATAACAGCAGTGGGTTATCAGCAGAGCTGGCAGTGTCGAAGCTGTTGACTTCCACCTTTTACAGCTCAGCATATTAATATGGCTAGCATATTTTAATGAGCATGTCAGAGGCTAAAAATAAGTCTTAATTTTGTATCTCAGATAGCCTATTTGTTGCCATGTAAATTTAGTAACACTGTCCAGAATCTGTTTCTAACCTTTAAAGTAGTGGAGAGGCATGAGCCAACCTGTGTTCTCAAAGAACTTGTCATTTAGTTGCTGGAATAGAAGGGTGAGGTAACGCTGACCTCATCACAGTTACTATGCTGGAGTAATGCTGATTCTTTGATCCCAGAAAAGTCCCTAGGTAATTTGGCTGGAGCTTTTGCTCTAGAAACTAGAGCACATCTACACTGTGTGAGGTGGGCGTTCTGTAAGACAAGGATGCCTCATGATGTGGGTTGGTATTAGCTCGAACGCACTTGCTTCTGAGCCACATGGGATTGGGGCGTTCTAATGCCAGGGGTTGTTACTGTCTATAAAATGAATAAATTACAGAATAATTATCAGTATCGATTTGACTGGCTAAACTGTTGGTGACTGCTATTGTAAGAATAATGTGTTCTCTGCTTTGAAATTTCTAAAAGGTTATATTTCATTGAATTTTAATTTGTCATTTTTCCTGCTTTCATTTGAGAAACTTATAAGCTTTTGTGACATTAAAATATGACTCTAATTTATTACAATAATCTGTTAATATTATTTCATTTTAAGAGATATTAAGTATGATTTCTTAACATTCTTGTTAAAATTACATCTTAAAATTGAAGCCTAGAAAAATTGTTTGAGGCTTAAGAATCACAATGTCATGCACGTCTCCAATTTATGTATGAAAGGTATTGTTTTTGGCTTGCCTCATATTCAAGGTACTTTAATTAGGACAATGAACCAACCCCGTGTTTTCAAGCTTAGTGGCCCTATGAAAACAATCTGTACTACACAGAAGATTTGAGACATGACGTAGCAGTGTATAAACATGTAATACTGGTTTATGAGAGGCTTAGAAATGTAAAATAAACGCTGGCTCATAGCAACAAAGAGGTTTACGTAGGATATTAGCACAGGCTTTCACAGGCATCAGGCGTTTCACCCCACGACATATCTTTTTAATGCCATCTTTATCTGCTACGCGATGCATGAAATCTACTTTCGGTTTTAGAACTGCCAACAACCTTTGACCCCTTTAGTGCAGACACAATGTGACCTTTCTATTGTCATCAGCTTTCATTCTCCTGAAAATTCTATGAATTTTTATTACAAGTTTTTTTTAAACCAAGCTGAGTCTTCCACAAATTACTTGCCACAGATGAGATGAAGTTGTTGAAGTGGTGTTAGATAAGTTTTACAGCCAGCATGTGTGCTGCCGAGGAGCCCAAGCTTGTGTCCTACAATGTCATACACCAGTAACTGCTGAGCCTACTATTGGATAAATACATCATTTTATGGAACATTGATTGTTCTATAAACCCAATGGAGTATTATGCTCTATGATCAAACCATTTAGATTGTGTGTAGAGCACAGAAAATGCCATATTCAGGATGGTACTAAAAGTGCCATTTGTGTATTTTATGGATGTCATTACAGGGGAAACTTCTCTCTGTAGGCCCTGTTTACTGCAAAATTTTTTAGCCTGTAATGACATTTTTCATTCACAACGTATGCCTTCAAGAGAGGGGGCCCTTGTTTTATTTGTTTCATTCGAGTTTACTGCACAAATTCTGTACATTTTAATTAAATGTAAGCTTAACAAAAGCATAAGGTATTTATTCTGTGGGAAAAAATGATGACAGTAAGGAAAGAGTAGCATACCACAGAAGGAGGGAGTCAGGTGCTCAGCCCTTTCTCAGCTTGCCCAAAGCACAGCAGGATGGAGTGAGGCATAGCATGGTTTGGGGAGCACTAGTCTCTACACCTTGCCACCCCTCCTTCAGGTTAGAATTGTTTTCCACCTTTGAGGCTGTTCACTAATAGAAGGGCCCACACCTTCATTGTGGCATTCTGGAAAAGTGAATTAATTCTAAATGACTTCCCTGAAAATAGATCCTCAAACACCCCAACAACCCTTTTCACTCTCTCTGAGTTCTAAACATTTAGCAGTGAGAAGGGAGGGTAATATCTTTGTACCATGGAAGCAAATGAGCAGTAAACCAGGATTTCATAAACAGGCATGAAGCTACATTTAACTCCATTTGCTCCTTCTATACAAAGCTATGTATTACCCAATTAGAAACAGACCAAAAAAGGACGTAGTTTAGACATGCTATTTGATTAGCTGCTATTGTCATATTGAAATCTGACCATTTCTTTGAAAAACATAAAGTACAGCACAAATATTATGTTGGGATTCCATGATCTGTGAAAGATCCATGTACTCTAGGACACATACGTGTGACTAGGCCACTAGCTATAAAAGTTGTGTTGGTGAAGCTTACAATCCATGTTTACTAGAAAGAACTCAAAAACTGAAGTTGATGTGTCCAGTAAATCTTGGTCATAGCTCAGTTAGAATTTAAAGTTACAGTGGAAGTTCACATTCGTTTAAATGACACTTGAACTATGTAGCTCCACATTAATTCATTATGGTTGAAATGGAAGAATCTTCAGTGGGTGAATCTTTTTCAATCTGATTGAGGCTGTTACATTTTATAGGTGCTATTTTTTAAAGCAGTACTGACAGCACTCGAAGTTATTAAATTGTAGAATCAAAAGATGGACCTGCACTCACATTTATGAACTGATGGACTAGCTGGGCCTGAGCTGCCGGAGGTTAAGACGTTGGTGTTAAGCTTCATAGCAACCCCCACTGACAGCAGTATTTACCCATGTAGTTTACTTTAATGGTCTGGAAGTGGCTTAACCCACCTCTGAATTCAAATAAATTCAGTAAGTAGTTCAGAATAGTGTAATTATCAGTGCTGCAAGGGATTCAAATGATCATTCTGCACTCCAGAGATTGCCATCCAGTTACCAAATCTAAGCACAATTGCTTGGACTTCAGAGTATAGTTTCTTTAGCTAATGGCCTAAAAATAGGATGCTTGCTCTTTTTTTCCCCCAGCTGTGTCATTTCTCCTGATTTTTAATGTAATGACAGTATGTACTTTTGTATCCTTATTTCATTTCCTCCTTCCCCACCCAATTTCTAAATTAAACTAATAATGACCTTGAAGTTAGAAAATGAACAGAAACAAGTTCAGAGTATAAGGAAGTCAAGTGGAATATTGCGTCCTAGGAAGAAAATAAGGCCTAGGGGAAGGACTGCACACATGCCACAGGAAGAACTCATCAAGCACAGTAAACAAAGAGTAGGGCTCCTAGTGGGTAGCAGACTGATCAGAGATTGACCACACCAAGCTTCTCCCAAACTTGGGCATAAACAGAATAGGAATGTGGCAGCTCTGTAGAATTTCACTGATGTCAGGCCTTCTTTTTGCTTATACACCAACCCCCATTTTCACCTCTCAAAGAACAAAAAATTTAGGGAGAGTTAAAATTTAGCAGACAACATGATATCAGATAAAGACTTGTAGACAGTAATTCAAGCCTTTCTTTCAAGGATCCAAATGCTTTAATATCATGCTTATCTTCCAAACTCTGGGGCCAGACACAAGTCTAGGAAAGATCAATGAAGGTTTATTTCTCCTTTGTAAAGTGGAAGGAGGGGGAAAGTGAGGCAAGGAAGGAGCTCTGAACTTCTGGCAAGTTCCCAGGGAGCACCACTTAGAGACTCACCCTCAATGAGGCCTTTGAGACTCTCCACAAAAGACCAAGGGGCATGAGTACTGCTGTTGGTACACTTGCCACTCCCACCCCATACATCTTCAATAAGCACTTGCTTCAGCACATCAACTTGCTGGGAGGCTGATTTAGTGGTACGTAGTTAATAATCTCCACCTGTGCTGGGGGTATACCTGATAAAAAACAAGGCACGTCCTAGCTCGGCGTTCCTGTAATGATTCTGGGGTATTCTGGACTTCTCTTCAGGAAGCTTAGTTGACATCAAGATACGACAGGCTCTTCTCACTGGCTCACCCCCACTGTGCACCAGCCCAGGCAGACACCTGCTTCTTGTGAAGCTAGTGCTTGCTGACGGAGCACACAAGGAAAGGCATTTGGGGAATGGATCTAATCTAGCTGACCCATCATTCTTTTCTTGACCTAAACTTCTACGATTCTGTGGCCTTTCTATTTCTCATACCATGGAGAAGAAAGAATAAACTTAACAGTTGACTAGTACCTTTGAATCCAGGACCAAGGTCCTCCAGTTTGGCCAGGAGGCTGGGTGTGTCCTCTTGGTCAATATGATTAGTAGTTTCTGCCCTCCCAGCTGAGATGTTGTATTCGATAGAAGACAGCTGGGGAAAGAAATACTGTCTTTCAGAATAACCATTTTGGTAAGCAAAATTACTGTTTTTAAAATGCCAATAGACAAATAATCTATAACAATTCTTAATTCTTTTTCTTTCCTTTGGTAGTAATATAAATGCACTGTTAAAAAAGCTGATCCGTATTAAAGAGTTGGAAATATCTCAAAAATTCAGTTGCCATTGATATATAGAATTTTGAATATAGATCATTTATAAATCATTCTTATTTTGGAGGGAAAAATGATAAAAACAAAACTGGTAAGAAAGTTAAAATTAAAAGAACAAAACAGGAACTCTGATTGAAGCCTCAGTCTCTTTTTTATGTAAATTAATTTTAGAATCCCAAGTCGTATCCTACCCTGTCAGGATACAGAGAAATTCAGATCCCGTTGCAGAGGTGTGCCTGTGTGTCCTCACCACCAGCTTCCCTGCCTCCAACCCGGTGCTGCTGCCAGCTTTTCTTACCCCAGTGCAGATGGCAGCTCAAGTCCTGGCCCACATCTGCACAGAAGACTTGGCACTTTCTCCTGTGTCAGCCTAGCCTTTTGGACCTCCACTTTCCCTAAGGCAGGACAGCTCCCCCCAATTTGTATGTCCAACTAAGAACCACAAAATGGAAAGAACCGAGTATGACTAGTAGACTGTTGGGTGGGGCCTGCACTGCCCTTCCCTGCCTAGCTAGCTCTAGATTTCCCTGCTGTCCTCCTCCCTCTGACCCTGTACCTCTTCCCCCTCCTCTCTGGGTCATTGGCTCAGTCATCTCCCCAATTTCCCTCTGCCCATGTAACAAGGTCTTACTGTGCCATTTTCTAAAAAGTCACAGATTCAGGCATGGTGAATCACACCTGCACCCCCAGTACTTAGGAGGCTGAGGCAAAAGGATCATTGCAAGTTGGAGGCCAGCCTGAACTACATGGTGAGACCCTGTCTCAACTCCCCACCTTACCCCCAAAAAATGAGAGTCAACAATGTTTTCACTAAAAGAAATTTGAGGCAGACATGGAAGAGCATAAATTTTGTACCTTTCCTGTTACAGTTACACAGATCTTAAAACCATACCACAGGTTTCTTTTCTTTGTAGGTCATAGTCAGAAACCTTAGCACAGGGCATGTAAAGCCTTAAGCAGCCTGACCTGAGGTAATTACCCAATCTCCAGAAGCTGAATTCATAGATGGTCACTGGCCATTGCAGAGGACACCCAGGGCCACAGGCCTCCCTACCTCTCCATCATTTGCAGAGCTCCCAGATTTCAGCCCTTTATACATGACTCAAACTATTCTGGGTTGAATGTTCGTTCTTTGATCTTTTTCTGAATTCCCTGCCCCACAGCCTGAGTTTGTGGCCTCTGTGATTACCTTTGTCACCTTCCCTAGTGTCCTAGCACTAAGTAGGCATGCCTTGCTGGGTGCCTGGCGTATGCGCAGCTTACAGGGACTTGCTGTAGGTGCACCAGGCCTGTCGGTTTGCCAGTGTTCAATACTTGACCCATGGTAGACATTGAATAAATATTTGCAACATTAAACTCCTAAAACTTTGTTATTGACAACAGGTTTTTAAAATTCAATCCGAAAAGCTTTCATTCTTTTTATTGACTAAACAAATGTACTGTATGCAATATTCAGATATTAAGAAAAGATTTTCCTTTGGATTAGTGCAGCCAACTGCTAGCTGTTTGCTGAGCTGTACTTACCACCTGCTGCTGCATGTGCTGTTGGGGGTGATGATGACTAAGGAGCTGACCGCACTCTTCCCCCAGGAACCAAAAGAGTGAACAATCTTGTTCAGAGTTCTATTTGGACAGTTAACTGGGGAATCTGGAAAAATCATCTCAGATGTGTAGCTTTTTTGCACTCTCAAATCTGTAATACACTTACATGTGTCCACATGAGTTTGCAGACCCTGTGATGCCTCTGGTCTACTGCATTCATAATGCTTTTGCATAGAGAGCCGCAATGTTTCTGGTGAGGTATCTGTAGAACTATCTTTCTTTTAAGCCTAAAAGTCTTTTTCTGAGCTCTAACTGATCACTGTCTCCCGTAGGCATTGTGTCCAAGTCCTATGAGTGCCGTCTGAAGGGACAAGGAGCCACCTTCGTGGAAACAGACAGCCCGTTCACTGCAGCTGCACTGGCAGAGGAATCTCCAGTCAAAGAGAAGTCCCTTCGGAACAGCAAAAGGCAGACTGAGGCCCCCGAGCAGGTCCAGCAGGTCATCATTATCCAAGGGTATGATGGGGAATTTGCTCTTGATGCCTCTGTGGAAGAAACAGCAGCAGCCACACTGCAGACGCTGGCTATGGCCGGCCAGGTGGCCAGAGTGGTACACATCACAGAAGATGGGCAGGTCATCACTGCAAGTCAAAATGGAGCACACATGGGCAGCCTAATGCCCGGACCTGCTCTCCCTGAGCAGCTGGCAGACGGTGCCACCCAAGTGGTCGTCGTTGGGGGCTCATTAGAAGGTCATAGTGTGGATGAGTCCCTTGATCCAGCTGGCTCTGTGATACAACAGGTGGCCAAACAAGAAGTTCTAAGCCTCTCTGAGGGTGGAGTTCCTCCATCCGATGCCTCTTCAGCTTTAGATGCATTGCTGTGTGCTGTCACTGAGTTGGGGGAGGCAGAAAGTAGGGCTGGGCATGAGGAAAAGGGCAGGCCTGACCACAAGGACATGCTGATCCAGCTGCCCAGTCAGGAGGCTTTGCACACAACTTCTGGCCCTGTAGCCCCAGAAATCCAGATGTTCCAAGATGCTCAGGAAAGTCCAACAGCTGTGGAGGTGCTGACCCAGGTTGTCCGGCCCTCAGCTGTCATCACATCTCAGGAGCAGGCTCAGGTGGCCTTCAAGAAGATGGTCCAAGGAGTCCTCCAGTTTGCTGTATGTGATACTGCCACAACTGGCCAGCTGATCAAAGATGGAGTCACGCAAGTCATCCTGAATGAGGAGGGCACTGTCCACATGGTGGCTGGGGAGGCTTCCCAGTTCATCATGCAGGAGGCTGAGGCCCACAGCCTGCGGATGCCAGCTGAGCACGTGGACCTGGTTGAGTCTGAGGGAGAGATCTCACAGATCATTGTGACAGAGGAGCTGGTCCAGGCCATGGTCCAAGAGTCTCGCAGCAGCTTCCCAGAAGGTGCAACTCACTACATTGTGACCGAATTGCCCCCTGGCATACAAGATGAGGCTGGCATGTACTCCCACACTGTGATAGAGACCACTGACTCTCAGGAGATCCTGCAAGCTGAGGCTACAATCAGCTCTGAGACTGTGACCCCAAATAGTGCAGAACAGTTGACAAGCATGGTCATTTATACCCAGGAAGGTGCCCCAGCAGCGACAGTGATTCAGAGCCAAAGAGAAAGTAGTGAGCTCCTAGAAGCATGAGGCATAGCCTCAGTGCCAAGCATAGGGCAAGTATGCACCGATCCCTATCAAGCTGGCAAATGCTCTCTGAGCTTGTAACCTTCAAACAGTGACATTATTTCAGACAGGCCTCACGTGCCCTTTTGGCGGAGATAAAAGCCACCAAAAAGACACATGGAAAGCCCAGAGCTGGGCTGGCCAAGCAAGAGTAAGGGCCCTCTCAGAAGGGCCAGAGCAGGCAGCCCTTGTGCCATTCAGCCTGTCACTGTTTGGTCCCTATGTTCATGGCTTTCCCCTGTTCCACCATTGCACTGAGAAGCAATTCTCCCTGGCTTTTTCCTACAAATATTGTCCCAGTTCAGTCATCAAAAGTTGGTCCCCCATGGTGGGCAGTAGCTAAGAAATGTCTCCTGTTGCCTCAGCCTCTCAGCTCCGGCTGCCCAGCATGCAGCTGTCAGCATTTCCTTATGTGTTTGGTCACAAAGTGCAGCTACTGTGATTGCAGCCTGAAAAAGGCCACCCCATTCTTTTTTTTTTTTTTTCATTTTAGGATAAAGGCATCACCAGACCAAAGGAAGCCTGTTAGTTTCTTTCATGTATAAATTTCCTCTTCTCAAACATTTTAGGTGTTCCATTGCTCTGGTTACCGTACTACGTGAAACAAAACTTACTATGCCTTGAGTAAGCCTTGAAGTTTGTATTCATTTAAAATATAACTTGGTTAAAACAACTGATGCTTCTAATTTTGACTTAGTTTCATATCCAAAGTCTATACATGAAATGTACACTCTGACAAATATTGTTTATATCAATATTTTGCTTTTTATAATGAATGTTCATATTGATATCATTTTTGCAGATTTATTTGTAATTATGTCAGTTTGCAAAAGCTGATGTTGATCATTAACAAACAGAAACCAAGATCCTGGAAGCCCTCCCCTTGACCAGCATTGTCTGAGTTGTGAATTAACTCTACAGTTGGACACAAGTTTGTTTCAGTAATTTGTTTCTATTGGACTTCTTTTCCAAAATGTTAAAAAAAAAAAAAAAAAAACCTCCTCCCTCAAAGGCAAAAGTTGCTTTTGTTCTGTTTTGTTTTCTTTGAAATAAAAGTATAGCATTAAAACCTAATGACTGCTTTTCTGTTGAGTGGCCAGCAGGCCAGGGCGCAGCAGCGAGAACCCGCGAGAGCCTCACCTGCCTGAGTGGTGGCTCCCTCTCTCCTCTGCTGTCTTTCAGATAGCGTCTCCCACAGCCTGCGACTGTGAATGCTTGGCAAATAGCCCGAGCACATTCTGGCAACAGTAACATACTCTATCTTGGTGAGGACCTAGAAAATGTGGAGAGCAGACATGAGAGAAAAGGAAGCTGGTCCTGACTTTGTGTCAGTACAGTACTCTTTAGTATCTCTTCCTGAGGGATGGGGTACAGCTCAGAGATGAAGTGTGTGCCTGGCATGTTATGGCCATAGGTTTAATTCCCAGCCTGGTGGAAGGGAGAGGTTTCTCTGGGAGGCAACAGGGGAAACAAACTGGGCTTTTGCTCTCTTTGAGTCCATCTAATTCTAGGGCCACCTTCCTACCCACAGCCACCCTGCGAAAATTGTAAGAAGGAAAACTTCATATTTGACACTGAGATTCATAATTAGCTGAGGATGACTGACTCATGTTCCCTAAAAATGGCAGGGCTATTCAGCCCTTTTTGAACAGTCTTTGGCAAACAGTGACAGGATCAACTCCCGTTTGTTATCAGGATAGAGGTGACCTTTACAAAATGATGGCCCTCTCCAAGCTTCTAATACATGTTAAAAGGGGGGGGGGGGGGAATGCTTTTCACTTGAAATATTTCTTGATCATTTCTCCCGTTCAGCCCAGCAGCTTCGATGCTAATTCCTATCTGTGCTTAGTCCTGTATGGCTAACCTTTCCGCTGCAGGCCAGGGTGTTGACACTGACATGCTGCAGTTTACCGTTTGTGATTTATTTAGGATAAATATGTCTCAGGTGGCATTTAATCCTTCATAAAACCAGTGTAGCCTGCAGTGTCAAACCAGCAATCACATTGTATGCACAATGAAAAGAGCAGGCCTTTGCATAAAAAAAATATTGTATAGAAGGTGTTTCTAGACACAGAAGGATTGTGAAGGCTGCGCCAAGCTACTGTATCCTGTAATTACCTATAGAGCTAGGTTAATGTTACCTCTCTTTTCTCTCTCATTACACAACTATTGGAATGTAAGGGAGTTTAAGAAGCACATACACAAATGTGTGCCTCAGAATAATGAGGCATGGCAGGGTTCGCAAGCAAGGGACATTCATTGCAGCATGGATTGTCTATAAAGATGGGGCAGCAAGCTTATAGCTTTCCTTGTGGTTTTGCTAGAGAATGCAACAGAACTTTAAACAAGTAAAGCAAAACCAATGAAGTATTTGCTTGGAGACTAATCCTGAAAGGCCACATTTATATTAAGCTATTGCCAATTAAATGATCAACCCCCAAGGACATCGGTCAAAGGGAGATTTTCTGAGTCAGCATATAGAATGGTTTGCATTTCAACCTCCATGGTCGAAAGTTGAGTAATCCTTGCTATTTATGGTGAGTTGGCTAAGTGAGCTAGCCATTTCTAGACAAAGCAAACATTAGCAAGGTTGAGTCTCTTTGGTGCAGTGCTATAACTCAAGCAAGCATCTTTCTAGGAAACTTAGCCCCCCTGGGGAGTTGCAATGGAGGGAGGAAGGATGCTTACTAACATTTCCCACCACAAGCAAACAAGACACCACCCAGTACAGAGAACATTTCTTTTGTTTCTTGTTTTGCTTTGAAGAACCACATAAATGTGCTGATTGTGTCAGGGCAGCACCAGAACTCTCTGTAATATGTCAGCTTAGATCAGAAATGTAGATTCACCAAGTGTCAAAGAACAACCACACCTGGACAGTACTAGAGCAGTAAAAATAAATTTATTCAAGGTAATTACAATAGAAAATCCTCTGAATAGAGTCAGTCTCAATTCTGAAGATAAAAAAAAATGGGGAATTGTAGCCAAGGAGGAAGTTAGAGTGGGCACTGTTAGATGGAAGATAATAATTCTAAGAAAAAGCATCAGCAGTGTGTCTACCAAACCAACCTAACATAATTTTGCTGAAGGCAGGCCAGGATGATCAGACATCTGGGAGATGATGGAGGAGGATGTGGAACCTAATTATATTTCCCAGGTGATCAGATAGGAGTTTAGCTAATCTGACTTCACTAAAAGCAGATTTATAAGGAAGTACCCAAATGAATCTAGGGGAAATGATGTAGACTAAAATATAGTCAAGCAAAGAAACTTTGCAGAGTCCTTGAAGGTGGAAGTTAGGGAGCTTCAGTTGCCCCTCTCCTGATCACCTCCTAGAACACAGCCAGGACTTCATTGAGGCCCCAGTGTCTCTGTCCACCACAATTGCTATGAGGATCAAGAGCCCCACTCCCACAAGCAGAGCATCTAGGAGATTCTAGGACCATGAGACAGCACCAACAGCATATATACCTCCCAGTTTTCTCACACCTTTCATTTTCCTGATGATAAAAGTGAAATGTTTTAAGCAAAGAACTAAAGAGCCAGCTTAGAATTCTAACCTAAAGTTGGTTCTAGGCAGAGAATTAGGGAACAAGAAAGGTCATTCATTTAGCAAACTGAAAAAAGCCAGAAGTTGTCACTTTTTACTATTTAATATTAGCCCATAATTTAAGAGTGCACACAGCTCACTTAAGCAGCCTCCTCCTGTTCCATCGGTTGGAGAATACAATTCGTTTTCTCCTCCTCTAGGGTGATATCATTTTACATGAAGAAAAAAGTTCGCTCTGGTGGCAGTTATATGTTTCGGAAGCACCTTCTAATCAGGGATTGGTGATTCATTATTAGCTTCAGCGGGCGATCCATTTGACATGTAAGGGGAAAAAATTAGCAGCTGTCACTGCATGATGAGTTAATTTCCTGATGGGCCTGACACTGAAAAGCCATTTGGAGACATGGCAATGGCTGACAAGAAGATGTGGCACTGTTTTATAATTGGAAATAAAGGGCAGAAAACCAGGCTGCAGGAGGGTCCAGGTCCTGCAAGTTGTAGGGGCTGTTTGTGTCTGTTCCAGGTTTGGGCATGAGGCCAAGCTGCCTGTGGACATTGACCATAACAAGAGACCGACCCCCACCCCCTCACGGCTGTGTCCACAGGATGAGGGTGGGATGGATCCTTGCTGCCTCTGCCTCTGCCTCTTCCCATGAGACCCAAGAGTCACTTGGTGCCCGATATGCTCAAGGAAAGCTGGAATGTGAGGCTTTCCCTGGATTGTCCATAAGCAATTTTTATAATTGGAGCTCAGGATTTCAGCTGTGAAATAAGTTTTCATCCCCCATGAAAAATAACCACATGAAATAAATATGATTGAAAGACTGGGCGTGGTAGCATGCACTTATAATCCCAGCACTTGGGAGGCTGTGAACAGGTGAATTACTATGAATCCAATTGAGTAGTGAGACCCTGAACACCCTATAGACCCTTCCCTAAATAAATAAATAAATAAATAAGATGGAAATTCAGAATGGAGAGGTGAAAGTGCTCAGCATTGAGAGTGGGCTGGAAAAGAAAATCAGAGACACATGAGCCCCAAGCTGACCTGCTCTTCCCCAGGTGTCCATTCCCAGCCCAACAGGGGAAGCAAGATGTCTTTTAATATCTTAAAGATAGAAATTAGACCAGAATATAAAATTGACTTTAAGTGCTACCAGGTTGGGGTTACATGGTGTCTACTCGCAAGCAGCTACTTAGCCAACACTTACTTGTAGGATTCTAGAGTCAGGACCAGTGTCTGGCTGTGAACCTTCTCATGTTTACCAGTTTGTGGAAACAAAAGAGCTGCACTCATCACTACCCAGGGGCAGATTAATTCATTACTATTATCTTTCTTAGCTCTGGGTCTATAAAATCCATGATGTAGAGACCTCTTCATCCCAAAATTCCTTAAGCCACAGCCCAGGGAAAATTCTAGTTTCTAGCCTAGACTCAAAGCACAGGTGTAAGGGGGAGAGAGCCAGAATAGCATGTGCCAGCACGTAGTCACAAAGGCCATTACCAGAACTAAGTAAATCCATCCTAAATCTCTCAGGCAAAGGGCCCTTTACTTTTTCCAAGGCCCTGCATTTGTAACACCTTTTAATAAATTGTTTTAAAATGACCTAATTTCAACATGGCTTTCAACATTATGAAAAGACAATTTATAACCTGGATAAACATGAACATATGGACCAATCCCCTATGTCGATGCCATTCTTAGTTTACTCCAATTTCTCATGTTACTCTTTAGATTTTTATTTTTAAATAAAAGAATAAAATCCAACCCAGGACTTACACACTTTTAATTTCCAAACTATGTTCTGGGTTGAGATGAGCTATCTGAAGGATTCCTTGGGTCCGCTGTGCCACAGCCAGTACCTTCAGAGAGGACTCAGGGTACCCTTGATGTCTAAGAAATGGGGTCCCAGGGCATGTGGCTCCTGCTCAGGCCACTCTTGCTCCCTGAGACTTCCATGGGCCTTCAGAGTAGCATCGGGATCCAGGAGGCAACTCCATGCCTGACTCAGTTATCCCACCTTCCTGCACCCATGCTTGGCTTTGGAAGGCATGTTAATGTCGCAGTTGCAATATGTGACCCTTTCAAGACATCTAACTCGTAACTAAAATTTGAGTTGCTTTTGTGGAGCTACTGGAGGATTTCCAGTGCTTGTGAAGCATTTGTAATACTCAGTAGACGGTGTATAGGCTCCACATACAATAAAAGCACAGGTGTTGGACACGCCCTCCCTTGGGGCACCGTTTCTAAGCCAAGTGGAGTTGCAGGTCTCCCCCAGTCGGTGTCCCTTTCCCATGTTTATACTGCACAGAGCCTTGGGAGCTCAGTTCCTTGCAGGTAGAGCCCCTACACTTTTGCCTTTGCACTTTCAGCCTCTGTTCCTACTTTGCACTCTGAGCTAGTCTGAGAGAATGACAAGTACACTGAGTTAGCTTTTCATTGCCATAGCAAAATGCCTGAGAATAAAACTGAAATGAAAAAAAGGTTTACTGTGACACACAGTTTCAGAGATTTCAGTCCATGGGCAGCTGGTTCCATTGTTTTCAGCCTTGAGAAGTAAAAATGCCATGGGGGAAGGGCATGGCAAAACACAGCTGCTCACCTCATGGGCGCAGTGATCTGGAAGCAGAAGCCGGGTGGGAGAGAAGAGGAGCCAGGGGTGTAAGCCACCCTTCAAAGACATGGCCCAAGCTAACTACTTTCTCTACCAAGGTCTACAGCATCTCTCAATATACTATTGAGTTCTGAACCCACCACTGTATGAACCCATTCCTGAAGCCAAGTCCCTGAACCCAGTCATTCTCCCAAAACTATTCCTACCGCATTAGGAACCAAGCCTTCGTCCAAGTCTTCATGTGTATGTATTTTCAACTCTTTCTCAGTTGTTTTTGTTTTACTTATTTGTCTGTTTTACTGGGGTGTTTTTTGTTGTTGTTGTTGTTGTTTTATTTTTGAACCCTAACTTTCTTAAAGCCAGACTGGCAGGAATTGAATCAAATAGCATGAACATTCTGTCTCTGGGTCAAATTGGTTCGATCATGTTCCCTCCACTTACTGCCAACATTTTCCAGACATTCTTTGATAAGGAGGATTTTGAGACCAAACCTCATGACAACTACCTCATCTAGCTCACAGGTAGCCTGTCAAACACAGTACAAGAATAGCTGATAGAAGAGGATTTTCTCCACACTCGTAATTATCATAATCTTGAGGGAAGCATCAAAGTTCATGCCTGTGGCACCAGGCTAAATATGTTCTGTTCCTATTAAAATTTTTATTTGTTTATGTCCTGATTTCTTTCTAGCCCTGAGGTCTTGGGCCAATGCTATTTATTCCACACACTATTACTTCCTTGACATGCTGTGAAAAGAAACCTGGTATTTTGGGTAGTCTTGA
>PVKN010011476.1:0-21612 GCA_004027915.1 Capromys pilorides | reverse complement strand
CATTCATTTTATTTATGGGCTCTTAAAGTTATCAAAGTGAGGCCAACCAAAATTGTGTTTTTGTCATGGACAAGAAAATTCAACTCCTAAGCCATAATGTTGAACAGAGTTGGAGTATTTTAGATTTCATGAAAAGGCAAATGAAATCTTATCATAGAATGCTTGTATTTTCTTTTCTCTCTGGAACATCAACACCAATATATTGCTGGCAGCTATTATATTAAAAATAAAGTATATTTTCACTATCATAAAGGTCTCTTTTTTTTCTCCCTCATGAGATTGTCAACTTGAGTAAAAATATTTTGAGACTACTGTTTGCATATGATTCAGCACACTTAATAGCAGTTAAAGAAAAATAGATAGGTACAGAGAATAATTGGGTAAAATGATGCTCATTCCTAGCAAAATAGGATGAATACTTTTTAACTTATTAGAGACTTGCCCCAGGAACCACAGCCAGCGTCATATAGGAGTATGAAAGGGAAGCTTCCTCATACAGGCAGGAATAAAACAGCTGTTTGCCACCGCAAGAACTGCCCAGCTACTTTTCCCACTTGCTTTTATTTAGAGCTATAAAAGAGACAGTAAAAGGAATAATGAACGGGAAGGAAATGGTAAAATGACTACCTTCTACAGGTATGTATGTGTGTGTGATCTATTTTTGTTTGTTTGTTTTTTACAGAACCAAGGATTGAGCTCAGACCCTTGTGCTTGCCAGGAAGCGCTTATTCTGCTGAGCTGTCTCCCCAGCCCTGTGTGTGTGAAATCTAATATAACCAGCACATTCTTAGAAATACTAAACTAGATTTCTAGATACAATGTTGAGAAACAAATGTTAGTATAATGGCCATATGTTAATAGCCACATTAACAGTTAAAGAAATTAGTAACATTGATTCTTCTGAAAGGAACCTGGGCAGCAAAGGAAAGATGAATGGGGAATTGTCAGATGTGTACCTCTTTTGAGCTTTTAGAAATTTGTGAGTTTGTCACCTATCCTGAGAAACAAAGTGCTCTAAAAAGTTTGAAAGATCCTGAACTACATGATATTTAGGATCAAATCTGACAAAGAATATATAGTTTCTTTATATAGAAAACAAAGTGTTGAAGGGCCTAATAGAAATCTACTGAAAAGATAGGCATACCACATTCACGAAGAACTCGAAAGCATAAGCAGTTTAGTTGTCTGAACTTACAAATTCAGTGTGCCAGGTTTTGGTGTTGGCGTTTTGTGAGGTTTCAGATTTGAGCCAGTGGCTGGGTCCTGTTACTTTGGGCCTGTGACATCTTCCGTGTGATAGCACCGTGATGGCAACATGTGGCCATCTCGTGGCTGGGAAGCAAAGGAAGCAGGGACTGGGGGTCCTAGTACCCCCTTAGGGGTCGCCCCCAGCACCTTAACTTCTTCCTGGTAGGCTCCACTTCCTAAAAGTTTCTGCCACCTCCCAGTAGTGGCACAGGCTGGCAACCAAGTCTTTAATACATGGACCTCAGAGAGACATTTCAAGTCCAAACTGTAATGGTCTTCCAGTAAAACCTTTTAATTTAATTTATTTTATTATTATTATTATGGCTGGCTAAGCCTGCCCTAGGGGTGGGGCTGGTACACGGTCCCTGCATTTGCCTAAACTTTCCTCAGCAGGTACTTTAGACCGCTGAACCATCTCACCCACTGAAAACCTTAATTTTTTAAGTGAGGTGTTTTTTTTTTTTTTTTTTTTTTTCCCCTTTTGGTTGGCTCAGCGCTCTCCTGTGCTGAGCTAAATTGTGCCCTAGACAGCCAAAATATATCCAGGAGTAGGTTAAGAAAGAGAACTGATGCTATATTAAGAGGCTGAAGACTTAATAATTGATGCCCAGAGAAGCTGTTAGGTCACAAGAATGCAATACTGTTACAGCATCAGAAAAAAGTAAAATGCCAAAATAATACTTTAAATACTAGAATGCCATTCAAGCAACAGACTACATGGGTTGGAATTTCAAAGGGGCGAGCCCTTCGCATTTGTTGAGTTTGGCCCATGAAGAAGGTTTCCACAGAAAAAAGGAAATTCCAAGGCTCTTGGTCATAAAGGCACATGGCAAAGCTGAGATGCTCCCCGAGTGTGACTGGCTGTCGTGCAGGACACCATCTGAACTCTACAGCTGCGTGTGGCATGCTGGGAAGTGGGCATAGGGCTTCTAAAATGCAGGGCAAACTGCCCCGTAGCATCATGCTACTGAGGAGTTCTTACAAAGGGAAGGGAAGGCGCAACATTTTAGTCACTGCCTGTTCTGGGAGTGAGTGGGAATCGACTTTCAGAGGGCTCTGGGGATCTTTTGAAGCAAAGGACTGTAGGTAAGGATCTGGCATCTGGAGTATTTGAAGAATTCTTACACCTCAGTAGGGAAAGAGAACACAGTTTAAAAAGGGGCAGAGAATCTGAGTACTCCAGAGATGCACAGGTGCCCAAAAAGTATGCTGATGCCGTCCATTGAAGGAAATACTTGAAGCTGGGTATTGTGTGACGATGTTGATTTCACACAGAGCTTTGGAGGATCAAGGGCATGGCACTGCTGTTGGCTTGGCTCTGGGGAGGTCCTTGTGGCAGATCGGGTCACAGCAGCAGGAGTGCTTGTGGTCACCTCATCTGGTGACCCAGGAAGTTGGAGGGCCCCATCTCACTTCATAACAACCTTTTTGGAGCTAACCAGGGTCCCAGGAGAGCTACACTGATTAATTCCTCCCCACGTAGCACCCTCTGACTGAATGCCCCCCACCTTCCTGTATGTTTTTCTGCCCCTCGCCCCCCAATGCCACACTGGGGCCTGAATTTTCAACACGGGAACTCTTGGAGGACACACCACTTGACCCATAGCCACACCATAGCACATACAAAAAGATTCGACACGATCTTCGATGAAATGTAAGTCAAAACTACAGTGAAATGCCCCCTCATCCCCCTAGAACAGCAGCGCTGTTTTCTTCTTTGACCATACTGGGAATTGAACCACGGGCCTCACTGGGATGATTGTAATCGAGAAGGTGGGCAATGAAATGCTCACAAGATATGGAGAAATAAATTAGAACCCTTGCACGTGCTCACAGCGATGTACAGCCATTTCAAAGACACTTGGCTGTGGCTCCAGCACTTGAGTGTGGAGCTGGCCTAGGGAGCAGGAGTGAGGCTGCACAGGAGCGCGGAGCGCGTCTACGCAGCGGAACCTCTCCCAGCCGCGTTCCTCGCCACAGCCAGATCGCAGAAGCCATCCGGATGCTCATCCAGTGGCTGGATAAGCAAAAGCAGCGTATCCATGCAGCGAACACTGTCGAACCCTAAGAGGTATCAAACGCTGATCGCGCTACAGAGTGGATGCTGGGCCGGAGGCGATTCTCAGGAGCCAGACAACGGGAGCGTGTGCTCTGATTCCACTTATGTGATGTGTCCAGCATAGGCACACCTCTGGGGACAGTGGACTAACTGTTGCTAGGGTGTAGAGGGAGAGAGGGGAGTGACCGCTAACTGGTGGTGTTCCTTGTGACGGTAGAAATGTTCTTTAAGTAGGTAATGGCAGTTTCAAAATTTTTGTGATTATACTAAAAACAAAACCAACAAAAAACCCCTGAGTTGCACATTTTTACAAAGGTGAGGTTCTTGTTCCATAAATGACACCTCAGAAATGTTGCAAGGGGGCAATCCACCTTAATTTTTTTTTTTTTAAGTGTATGTGGTACAGGGTCTCATTACACAGCTCAGACTCGGGGTGATCCTCCAGTTTTCAGCCTTCCCAGCAGCGCCGGGATTGCGGGCTGTGCCACCACGCCTGGTATCGGGGCCGGCCCGGTGTATGGCACCCGGGGTCCCAGCACTTGCCTAAGCAGGTGCTTAGTCCGCTGAGCTAACTCGGGGGTCCTACCACCTATGATTTGTAATATGTCAATACTTAAAGTAAAAATGATATTTGAAAGTAAGAACTTACTGGATGGGTTTACACAGCAGAAGGCAAGATTAGTAGGTCACTAGAAGTTATCAAATTGAAGCAGAGAGGGTAGAAAGAGTGCAAAACAAACAAAAAAAGCTCAAGATCTACAGGATAGGCTGACTATACACAAAGTGCTCCAAGGAAGGAGTGGAACAGAAGCCATTTGATAAAACAATGGCTGAAGATTGTCCAAAACTGAAGCAAAACACCAACCTACAAACCTGTGAAAGCCAGTGAACCCTACATGGAATAAGATGAAGCAACAAGGCTGGGTGTGGTGGTGCACGCCTGTAGTCCCAGCACTCGAAAGGCTGAGGCAGGAAGATCATTGCAAGTTTGAGACCAGCCTCTGCAAAAATTGAGCTCAAGGCCAGCCTACACTGCATAGTGAGACCCTGTCTCAAAAAGACAGAAAAAAAAAAAAAAAAAAACCACAAACACAAACAACAAAAAAAACACCTAAACATGCTATAGACAAACTGTTGAAGAACAAAGACAGAAAACACTAAAAGTCTGAGAACTATTTTCAGAGAGTTACTGTAAAGCCAATGGCTGACTTGTCTAATAGGAACTTTGGAAACATCGCAACAGGGGAACAAATCTTTAAAATGCTTCAGGGAAAATTCCCTATGATGAATGTGATTATGTATACTTAAAATGTACCAATAAACAATATAAGTAAGTAGAATTGCATATTCAGTAAAAATGTTCTCAATAAGGGTGAAATAAGGCATCCTTAGAGAGGCAAGAGCTGAGTTTGGCACCAACAGCTGTGCTATAAAATACAAATTTTAAAAAAATCTTTATTTATTTGGTACAGGTCTTGCTATGCAGCTCAGACTAGTAGTGATCCTCCTGTCTCAGCCTCCCCAGTGCTAAGATTACGGGTGTGCACCACCACACCTGGTTTCAGGGCCAGGATAGCACACCTGGGCTGGCACAGCATGTGGTACCAGGGCTTGAATCCTGGTCCTTGTGCTTGCCAGGCAGGCACTTAGACGGCGGAGCTATCTCCCTAGCCCGTGTACTAAAAAATATTAAAGGAAGCTCTTTAGTCTGAAAGAAAAGACCCCATGTGGAAGGGCAGAACCATAGTGAAAATGGAAAGCAGTGGACAAGTAAACAGACAGATAAAATACTGACTAAATAGCAATAATATCTTGAAGACATACATTCTCATTACATATATATATATGTAATATATTTATTTACAGAACATGCGACAACTGTAGTGGAAGTACTTGTCAGATTCTTTGGGAAATTGTAAAAGTACTAACTTAAAACTAACAAATCAGAAGTCAATATCGTGTGCCGGCGAGTTGGTTCAGTGGTCTAAAGCGCCTGCTTAGGAAAGCTCAGGCAACTGCAGGGACTGCCGTTTGATCCCCAGCACCACATGCTGCGCCAGCCCCACCCCCAGGGCAGGCTGGGCCAGCCACAAAATAAATAAATAAACAAAATAAGCAAATAAATAAATAAATAAATAAACTTTAAAAAAAAGTCAATATCGTAACCTGGGATTATTGTCTTTGTAGTAGCATATACACTGGTATTGAGAATAAATAATTTTAAATCTAAGATTCATAGGGGAAATGAAATTTTTAAAATATCCAGAGGCTAGCTGTAATCCTGGCACTCAGGAGGCTGAGGTAGGAGGGTCACTAGTTTCAAGGCCAGCCCTGAGCTACATAGTGAAACCCTGTCTCATAGATGACCAAAAAAAAAAAAAAAAAAAAAAAAAAAAAAAAAAAAAAAAAAAAAAAAAAAAAAAAAAAAAAAAATCGAAAGGTGATCAAGGACGAAAGGAGAAAAGATGAGATAAACTGGAAAAATAGCAGAAGATTAACCAGAGTCCAACATTCTCAGTAGTTATATTAAATGAGAATAAGCTCAAAGATAGTACTAAGTCTGGCATGGTGTTGCACTCCTGTAGTCCCAGCACTTGGGAGGCTGGGGCAGGAGGATCTTTGTGAGTTTGAAACCAGCCTGGGTGGGCTACAAGGTGAGTTTAAGGACAGTTTGAACTGTAAAGCAAGACCCTGTCTCAAAATAATTAAAAAAAGGACTAAAGGAGAGTATCACACTGAATAAAAATCAAAGCCAAGTGTATATGCTATTACAAAGTCTGTGAGGACATATTGAAATTAAAGGCTGGAATCATAAGACAGTAAATAATATGCAATTAGAACGCAAAATAGGTGGTGGCAAGAAGTATCACTAGAGATTTATAATCGAGAACATTAATCATGTCCTCGTATAATAATGAAAGGATTTTGTATTTTTTTTTTTTTTTTTTTTACTAGGAAGATACAGCTGTCCTAAATGTTGAGGTACTGAATAACAGCTTTAAATACCTACAACAAAAGTCGATCGGGAGAGAGAGAGTTAAAAGGAGGAAGAGACAAATCTATTATCATACTTGGAGATTTCAAGTGTAGTAGCACTTTCCGTAACTCATAGCATAAGCAAAAGTAACAGAAACCTCACAACACAAGCCCAGAGAGAAATCATGAATTTGGCCTCACTGGCCTGCCAGGAATGCTATCTCCGACGGCAGAACGCGTTTTCTGTTCAAATGCACAGGGAACGCGGTGCGAAGCAGCAGACCATGCGCTGGCATATAATGCAGCCCGGCACACTGCAAAGGAATAGAATGGGAACAGTTCTGCGGCCGTGACGGTGTTAAACTAAACCTCAGTAACCGTCCCGAAGGCAGGTCTCTCGCCGCAGCGGGGAGCGGTGCAGCCCCTGCCGCGCCCAGTCGAGGCAGGCCCTGCATTCCCACCTTCTGCTGCAGAAGCCGAAGCTGGCCCTGGTCCCTACAGCCCTCGCTCGCTTTTGTCCCCCGCAGCAGCGGTTCCAACATGACCAGCAGGGGGCGCGGGTCGCCCTCCCTGAGGCGCCTCTTCCGTAAACCCGGCTGGCGAGCTGCAGGCCCTCGGCAGTTTGGGAGCTGAGCTGTCAGCTGCGATCAGTGTCGCCGGCTTCCTTCCTCTTTATCAGATCTGTCAGGGCCGCTGCGCGTTGTGAAGGCACCGCGGGCCTCTTTCCCTCCTTCCTGTGTCGAACGGACGCTCACGGGGCGCAGCCACTGATGGCACCTCGGGGCGGGACGGAAGCCCCCCCCGCCCACTTGCACCCTTGCAGGGGTGGCGGGGCGGCCCCGGGGCTGAGGTCCGGTCGCCCTCGCTTTTGCTCCACGAGCCGCACGCCTTTCACACTTACGCACAGCCACAGTGCAGGCCTGGGCGTCGGGCGGCGGGCGGGCCCGGGAGGCCAGGGGTTGTGCCGCGGTTGGTCCTGAGGAGCTCCTAGAGCAACCCTAGCCTCCCTCGGAGACCACCCCCCCGCCAGACGCCTGGCTTGAAGGTGTGACCCACTCTCTTCACCCGTGTCGCTCAAGCAGCAGCGACACCTGCACCTGGCGTGTCACTTCGGAGAGCCGCAGTTACCGCCTGGAAGACAGGCAGCCGCGCACCTGGGACAGGCAGCCGCGGCCACACCAAGAGGACAGGTGCAGAGAGAAGACCCGGGGACCTGGTCCTTAAGCAAAGGACCCTCAGTTCCCGGGCAGGTGCTGACTGCAGACTCAGAAGAACCAGACTTGTTGCCATGGTGGTGTTTCTTGAGGACAGGTGGCCTTGTGGGGGTGGGGGTGGGGGTTTGGGGGGGAGCCTGGAACACATTTCTGATTCCATGTCATAAAGTGAATGGATAAACTGCATCGTCTTCAAGTGCTATTTCTTTAATTTCCTCTCAAAGAATAGGTTCTTTTTATTAAATGTTAGGTGCCAAAAGGCTGGCAAGATAGCTCAGTGGACTAAGCACCTGCTTAGGCAAGTGCAAGGGCCCGGGTTTGAGTCCCACCACCATATACCATGCCTGCCCTGCCCCTGGGCATGCTGAGCTGGAAACAGGAGGATCACTATGAGTCCGAGCTGTGAGACCCTGCATTAAATAAATAAATGAGTAAATGTTACGTGCTAGCTATTACGCTATTTTGAAAAAGTGACAAGTCTCGTAATAGTGTCAACAATCTTGGAATGAAGGATAATCATTCTGCCATTTTTAAAACTGTAGGGGGTGCTGATGCAGAAAGAGGTTAAGTTGTTGGCCAGGGTCACACAGCCAGAAGCCAGGGAGGTCCCCCAGGATGGAGGTTGGTCTCAGCACCAGTTTGGATGTCATCCTCCCCCTCATGCCAGGAGGGGCTCTTGTGGAGCCTTAGGAGGGGTGACTCTTGAACCTGCCAAGTGTGGCAGGAGCTGCCCTGGTGGGCTTTTGTAGCAGGAAGTTTGTGAGCTGGGTTGGGATACGGAAGAACCATGCGGATGAAATCCCACAGCTGACTACATTGGGCTGCGCTTCCTGCGTGCTAGGGAGGGGTCCAGTTTGATGAACGGAACCATGGGAACCCTGTGGACAGGCACAGTTGGGCAGCCCTGGCTGAGTCCAGGCTTTGAAGCCGTGGAAGGAGCAGGAGAAGAAAAGTCCAGGCCCTTTTGGTTCCCCTTTGTCTTTGGAAACACTTGGAAAAAAAAAAAAAAATCTATCTCATTCTCTTAAGTGGTTTACCATGAAGAATTGCTCCTAGGAATCCCAGGACTCTGGAGGCTGAGGCCAGAGGATAGCCATGAGTTCAAGGCCAGCCTGGGCAATGTAGCAAGATCCTGCCTGAAAAAATAGAGAATTGTTCCTAATTTCCACAGACCCTCTTCAGGACGATACAGCCCGTGCATTTGTTTTTTATCAGAAAACGTAAGTAAATGCAGTGCACGCAAATGTAAACGAAGTGGAGCCCTGGTTACCGGCAGTCAATATTGATTTGATCATCAATAGTTCTGTTTTAAAAAGCGAAAATGATTTTTTTCTTTCTTTCTTTTTTTGGTTCTGGGACTCAAACTCAGGACCTTGTCCATATGTTCTAAAGTTTCCTTTCAACTTGACTGTCTACAGGCATTGTATCAGAAGTCATGGTGACATCAAGCTGGGCAGACCCCATCATCCTAGTGTCATTGATGGAAGGGCCAAGGAGGAGGGACTGGCCCGAGGCTCCATGGTCAGCGAGTTGCAGAGCGGGATCCCTAGCACAGACTTCAGCGCCAGACTAAATGTGGCAGAAACGAGTGCTGATGACCCAGGAAGGATAGCGCTGCCCCTGGAACCACATTTCCATCTCCATCTTCTCTTGCCAGGGGCTCCCTCCCCCCACAAGGTTGAATAGACACAGAGACACCTTAGTTCCCAGTTGCTTCTCTTTGCACCCAAAAGTGTTCAGCAAAGTTTTGCTTTGGTTCAAAAACTGCAACAAGTGAGAAATACGACCATGGCCGCCTTATTTCCTGTACAAACACAAACACAGCCACCTTTTGCCAAGTAAAACAAATTAAGTTCTTAACCGAGGTGCCACCGTAACCCTTTTTGCTTTGTCATTGTGCTATTGGGGATCTAACTCAGGGCTGACAGCATTGAGTTAAACCCCCAACCCAGCCTACAAATAATCCTTGATATCCAGAATCTTGACCTCATGTTTAAAAATTATTTTTATCTCATAGTTAAAACACTGCTGGGCATAGAGGCGCATACCTATAATCCCAGTACTGAAGAGCCAGAGGCAGAAGGGTCACTAAATGTTCGAGGCCAGTTTGAATTTTATAGCAAGACCCTGTCTAAAACAAGCAGCAAGCAAACACACACACACACACACACACACACACACACACACACACACACTACATAGGATCACCATTGGGCATGGTGGCACATACTTGTAATCTTAGCACCTGGGAGGCTGAAATAGGAAGGTCATTTCGAGTTTGAGGCCAGCCTGGGCTGCACAGTGAGTCCTTTTGAGTCAATCAATCAATCAATCAATCAATCAATCCATCCATCCATCCATCCCACTGTTATCAAGTATACCCAGGGCACAAGACCCTGGCTAGATGTGAACAGTTTCCAGTGTCACAGGGAAGAAATGACAAAGACAAACAGCTGGCTATAAGTGCACAGGGTGAGAACCGATTCACAAGTGTGGTTTATTCATTTTCTCACAAATATTTATCGAGCCCTCTTTGGGCAGATTTGCAAAGGGAAGTTTTCAGTGAGTGGCAGGGAGAATTCATTTTTAAAATCTTTTTTTTTTTTTTTAAATTTTATTTATTTATTTGTTTGCTTGTTGTGTTTGTTTGTTTCTTTATTTATTTATTTTGTGGCTGGCTCAGCCTGCCCTGGTGGTGGCGCTGGCGCAGCATGTGGTGCCGGGGATCGAACCGCAGTCCCTGCAGTTGCCTGAGCCTTCCTACGCAGGCGCTTTAGACCACTGAACCATCTCGCCGGCCCGAGAATTCATTTTTAAACAGATATTTAACTATGGAAGTGGTTATTAACACAGTTCTCCTCCTGGCAGGAATTTTGGCAAGTACAGAAGAGAGCAAATGAGCATGCGTGCAAATTTGCTGTGTCTTTCCAGGCTATTAGCTAGGTTTTTCTTTCTTTAAGCCTTGGAATGCTTAGGTTCAGTTACAAATTTCCTGAATCTGTGGCCTTTTCTGGGCTATCTGGAACTCTCCACCTTGGCATGGCTTGTTGCTGAGCACTTTCAGTATAAAGATCTATTGGGATCTCCTGAGTCATTCTGTGATTACAGGACTTCAGGATCTTTTTTTTTTTTTTTTTTTTTTTTGTATTCACTGTGTAGTCCAGGCCAGCCTCGAGCTCATGGCGACCCTTCTGCCTCAGCCTCCCAAGATGGGATCCAAGGCGTTCGCTGCCACACCCAGCCTCAGGGGACATCTTTGTATACACATCTCTGAGTGTATTTTACAATTTGGCTTCAGAGGAAGTAATCAGCAATGGATGGACATGGTAAAGAGACTGATAAATATTAAATATCCCCAAACTGTCTCCCAGAAATTTTCTTAGGAAATGACTTTAAAAAATGGACCTCCCCTCACAGAAGGTAAACTTTGAAAAAGGTCTTTGATTAACATTTCTAGTGATTTGAAGAAATATTTCACAGTTGATATTTCTAATGCCTAAGCCATGCCATGTTTCCGTGCTTTAGCTAATGAAGAGAAGTAGCTTTGCGGACTAACGTCACATCTTTTAACTGTGTTTCTGTGGCCCTTAGAGAGACTGAGCCCTCTCAGCACTACGGAGGCTGAGGCAGGAGGATGGCTGAGAGTTTGAGGCCAGATTGGGTTACATAAGCAGGCTGAAGGCTAACCTGAACTGTATAGCGGGACCCTGCCTCAAAAAAAAAAAAGAAAAAAAGGCATTTCCTTCACGGCTTCTGCTACAGTTTTGAAGTTTAGAAGGCCCTTTGTCATGTAAAGATCAGTTGGTGACAGGCGTTCCCAGGTGAAGGACATAGCAGGGACTTCGCCCATCAGCCGCGGTGGCCCCTGGGCATGTGGTGGGTTGGGCTCACTCGAGGATCCCTGTGGTGCAGCACAGAGGAGCCACTGCAGATTGTTGCCCAAGAGGGTGACACATGGAGGGGCTGCGAGCAGAGCCGGTGCCTTCCGTGGGAGCTGAACATGGGTGCTACCAAGAGCAACGGAGCCCAGACCCTGCACAGCTTCAGGGGCGACTTGAAGGCCAGAGGCTCCGCTCCACCAGCCACCTGGGGCTTTGAGGCCCGACTTTCCGCTCTGGTTTTGTCCCCTTAGCATCAGGAATGGCCGTCCAGGCTTGCAAATTTCTTCCTTCCCTCTCAGCAGATTGATCCTTGCAGCTCGGCTTGCTCACACCGTCGCCAACACCTCCCCTCCGGTCTTGGCACGGGTCCCTCCTGAGCCCCCAGGAGCGCGAACCCTGTGAGCAGACCTCCGCTTCTCTGCCTTAATGAAAACGGTAGTTTCAGTACCAGATCCTGCTGGAGAAACCACACAAAAGGATTTGTAAAACCTCTGGGCAAGAGGCGTTCTGGGTGGCCGGGGTTTTGATGAATAAGAAGGTTGCTTCTTCCAGCGCTGCGTTTTACTTTCTAGCTGGACACCTATGGAGGTGGATTGGGCTTCTCGGCCCTTTTTCATTCTCCTTGACAGGACCGAGTAATATATTCTGAAATTATATACTTGAATACTTAAAAACTATCCAGAATCCCTGACTCCCAATACAAATGTGCTGTTTTCCGCCCTGCCTTTCGTGTGTGTGTGTGTGTGTGTGTGTGTGTGTGTGTGTGGTTTATGGGGCTGCAAATCATTTGTATGCTCTTTCCTGAGCACGTTGTCTTCCCTGACCAGAGCCTGAGCCCGTATGTCTAGATTTTATATAGTGACTGCAAAAACAGTCATTGGGAAACACTTTAAATTGAAATACTTTTATTGAAATGTGCAATATTTGAATATTTAAGGTATTTTTAATTGAAATATGTGATAAGTTGTATAGATGCTGTACACAACTTGTACATGTGGGATGCAAGGTTTTGCTAACTCGGCACGGCCCCAGATCAAGAAAGGGAACGTCGCCAGCACCACGGCACCCTCCTGACCTGTCCTGCCGCTCGCCTCCACGGCAAAGGTCCCCACTGCCCTCACTTCTAACAACGTGGATTAATTTGGACTGTTTCTGACTTGCCTATCAATAAAATCATACTAACAGTCCCTTTCTACTGCTGGGACAAATTACCTGACATGTGAACCTCCTACGAGGTCACTGTGGCTCACGGTTTCTGGGGCTACAATCCATGGCCAGCTGCTCGCCTCAGGGCCACCAGAAAAGCAGAGAACAAGGAAGTTCCAGAGGAAGCAGAAGTGGCTGGGCCCCAGGATGTGCCCTCCGGCTGGGTCCCAGTGGCACACATCCTCCAACTGGGCTCACCTCTCACGCAGGGCAGCAGTGAACCCATCAGGGGATGCATCCACTCCTAAGACCACTGCCCCCCGGCCTAATCGCCTGCCCAAAGTCCCACTTCAGAACGCATGACCACTGTGGGCGGGACATTTGAACTCAAAGCTATAACCATATAGCACATCCTCTGGGGTGTCTGCTTCTTTGGGTCACCAGGCTGCGTGTGAAAGCAGCCACACTGTGAATAAGGCCACAGTTCAGTCACTCACACCGATGCAGTGCTCCCATGCAGGTGACCGCAGTCTACTGTGGACATCTCTCTCTTGGATGCCACCATCTGATGGAGGTTTGAGCACACTTGTTTCCAAGATGGCGCCCTCATGTGATATCAGCAGGAAGCCACTGCTGCGCTCTAGCCAGCCTCCTCATCTGGAAATCCTTCATGACCCGATAGTTGGCTTTGCCCAGAGTGAGTAACCAGAAGCCAAGGCAGAAGCTGTGATACTTTTTATGGCCCCTCCTTGGCTGTCACACTGGGTCCCTTCCATAATCTTCTCTTGGTCACCAAGTGAGCCCTGTTCACAATGAGAGAAGACTTCACCAAGGTGTGACTACCAGGAGGTGGAGGATATTGGGGGCTTTTGAGAGTTGGCTCCTACCATTTATCCATGGTTAAAAAAAAAAAAAAAGACTTTGTATAATATTTCCCATCACCTTGTTAATTTAAATTATCTGCCGTTGTAGTTAACACTGACATGAACAGCTCTTTGTATGCAGCTTCCTATTTCTGCAGTGGTTCTTAGAAATTCATCCCTGTGAATGGAATTCCTGCATCAAATGATCTCAACCTGCTGTGACAATTGCTGGGTTTTTTTTTTTTTTTCCTTTGGTGGCGCTGGGGATCAAACTCAGGACCTTGTGCTTGCCAGGCAAACACTTACTCCACTGAGCTTTCTCCCCAGCCCACATCAGACAGTAGCAATTGCTTGTGTGTTTTGAGACAGGGTCTCCGCTATGTAGTTCATTCTGGCCTTGAGCTCACGAGGTAGCCCAAGCTGGCCTCAAACTCATGCCAAGCGTTTTTGCTTCAGCCGTCCAAGTGCTGGGATCACAGGTTGAGACAGTAACAGTTTCAGTGCTGCTGCTGCAGCCAGTGGAAGACCAAGTCCACCTCAGCTTTATCTCTGTTAGACACTAATGTCACCAGACAAGATGCGGCACACAGAACATGAAAGGCACCCTCCTCTATCTTGAAGAAAACAGCAAACACTAAACACCTTCCTCATTCTGGGCTGCACTCCTGGGACGCCTGGAGGAGCACCTGTGTCGTGAGGATCTGGGGCCTCCGCAAGGCCTGGTGGGGCTTCCAGGTGTCTGCAAACCGAATGTGCCTGGAGGTGGCACCATCTGCCACCTTGTGGGAGAGCAGCAGGGGGAAGCAGAGAGGACAGGCAGGTCCTTGTTCAAGATGATCTTGAGTTCAGGGTTAGCTCCACCCGCTGCACTCCAGCTGACAGACTCAGGCAAGTTGCTTCTCCCCTGTGTGCCTCAGTATCCCCACTGGCCCAATGGAAACCAGAGCACGAAACTCCAGGGCAGCTGTGAGGATTAAAGAGCTAATGGATGAAGCGTTCCCGGTAGCACTCCAGCCGCATGATCTGCACCGCCAAGAGGTGGCTCCCCCTCCTCGCCCATGTCCCTGTCCCAGCTCTGCAAGCTTGGCACACTTTATACTCGTATCCTGGAATACTGCCGGTGGGAGGGCCTTAATTTCTCCTGGAGGGGAAAAAAAAAGTACATTCTTTTTTCTGCTTATAACAGCAACGTATGCTCACTGTAGAAAAAATTGGAAACTGTGGTAAAGTACCAAAAAGGAAATAAAAATCACCCACAATTTCACGCCCCAGATCTGCCACTGTTCACAGGTGGGTGTGTCACTTCCAGGGTGTTGGGTCACTTCTTATTTTCAGAATTCTAAGGTGTGGCTCTGCAGTAGTGTGACAAATCTGTCCAGGCTCCAATGGTGCTGAGGTGGGTGGGCTCCAGTTACCCCAGTCCAGCAGCGGTGGGTGTCCCTGAATGCATCCGACTCTGGCTGCACCTGTGCAAGAGGATAAGATTCAAGGCTCGCTCCTGCCTGCCTGTGCGGGGCAGGCCGGGAAGCCCAGAGGCACGGGGCTGGCTTTGTTCCAGTCCTCTACAAAGCCCATGCCTCCGGGCCTGGCTACCTACTTATACTGACACAGGTCCTTCTGGTCTCTGGACTTCACTTCTTCATGTGTTAATGAGCAGCTCATTAACATCTGGGTCAACGCTGTGTGTGACACCAGAGGTGTCTGTGACAGGCAAAACACTGTAGCATGGAGGATCTAGAAGTGTGTGAATCTTTATTTCTCCTTCTGAGAAGAGGACATGAGCGCCTTCGGTTGGTTCAGAACCTGAATCATTTCCTGTCAGCCTCCTCAGTGTTGTTTTTGTCAGCTTTCCTTCACCGCAGCACTGAGAGAACCAACTGATGAAGACAGAAGGTTTATTTAGGCTCACAGTTCTGGAGGTTTCAGTGCCTGGCAAGTTGGCCTCCTTGGGTTGGGGCCAGGGCTGAGGTAGTACATGCTGGTGCCCACATGTGGAAAAACGCTTCACCTCACAGTCGAGTTATGAAAAAGAAAGACAAAGAGATGAGGGCCTCCTAATCCCTTTCAAGGGCACCACCAGTACCTACTGCTTCCAGCTAGATCTCAAATCCTAAAGATCGACCACCTCTCAAGGGTGCCATGCTGGGGCCAGTCCTTCAACACACGCGCAGGTTGTAGAACATTCTAGAGCCAGACCGTCGCGTGGGTCTGTGAGTACCTGAGGTGGAAGGAGTGCCCAAGTGTCTGTGCTGAGGCTCAAATCAACAACACAGGTGAGGCCTGGGAGATGGTGGAACAGCGCTGCGTTTGCACTGTGAAGACTGACAGCCGGGGTGAAATCTCAACGTTGTCACTCACGGGCTACGGGAGCCTCGGCACTGTGTTAGCTGCTCTGAACCTTACTCCTCTCCAGGGTCAGATAATATCTGGTGTCAGTTGCTAGCAGTGTGCTCCGAGACTTATACTACGAGAACATACAGATTCCCGACCCTTCAGGCACCATGTGCAAAGTGGACGTTTTCCCTGCTCAGGCTGATCTCTGGAAGAAGTCACTGTGAGCAGCTCAGACAACCACCTTCCAGATCATTCTCCAGAAGTCCACAGTGGTCATGTGTGGTGGCTCTTGCCTATAATCCCAGCACTCAGGAGGCTGAGGCAGGAAGGTCCTGAGTTCCAGGCCCGTCCCGATTACATAGTACATTCAAGTCCAGCCTGAACTATATAGTGGAACCCTGTCTCTAAAATAAAATAAATAAAATAAAATGAAACCCACAATAGTCACACACATAGAGCATGTGCTCTTCAGAGTCACACGTACACATTGTTTCTCAACTCGCTTTGTTGCAGGCTACGCTCCCATGCCTGGGCTTGTGTACAAATGCACGGCACTGAACACCCGCCACAGTCCCTGCAGAAGCCCTGTCAGGCTACTTCCACTTTTTAATTTATGATTTTACCAAATTCAGCAAGAAACGGTCTTCTTCAGAGTGTCTCACTGTGAAAGGTTTCTTCCCCAGGTTGAGGGGCGAGGGGCCCTGAGCTCCCTCTGAGGTGCTGGGTCCTGCTTAGTGGCTTCTACAGTGACCCCAGCAGAGGATTTCGATGACCTCAGAGGACTTCCTTAACCAAAGATGATTTTGGTATCTTGTTTAAGAATTTCCAATCATACAGAGAAGACGCAGGGGAAGTCTAAAAGCCACCGATATCCTGCACCTAGGTGCATTAACTTTTTTTGTGTGTTTAGTACAGGGTCTACAGGGTCTCACCACACAGATTGGACTCATAGTGATCCTTTTGACTCTTGGAAGTCAAAAATACGGGGGAAGGGAGGCCTTTATTGACTCTGAGCACACGGGGAGGATGCAGGGCAGAGAGACGGGCAGAGCCTCTGACCTGAGACAGGGAGGAGGAGGAGACTTTATGGACTTCTGCTAGGGGCGGAGTTTGAGGGGCAGATTCCGTGACACACAGGAGCTGGTTGGAGGCTCCCTTGTGTGCGTGGGAAAGGTAAGAGGAAGCTGTATCCAGGGCTGGAGTGGGGAAGAAGGAGGAAGTGGTCATCGGGAAGATAAGCGGTTGTTCTGGGGATTAGCCATGTTGGATCAGGGCCATAATAATCTAGCAGCTTGTTCTTGGGCCAGAACCTATCATATAGGACACACACACACACACACACACACACACTGTAGTTCAAAGGGAGTTGTACCCCTAAGGGATTCAGCGTTCATCTCCTAAGAAAGTGGCAACTCTCCCACATAACCTAATACCTAAGAAGAGGGCTGATCATTTCTTAATATCATCTAATAATAATATTGATTTTCTAATGATATAATTTATACATTATATATAACTTTAGAACCCAGGTCACGGTGAGCAGGGCTGAGGCCAGGGCAAGTTGACAGAACCCGGGCACACCCAGTGTCCACCCTCTGCGCAGTACACATGCTAAGCAACCGTACATGGTAACCCTGATAGGTGGGGGCAATTTGATCAATCAGGTGGGGCAGAGAAGGCTACTTCCTGAGAGCACCGTGGCAGCAGGTACCGCCGATCGCTCTCCATTAGCAACAGCAGTGCGATAGGCTCCTTTAGGGAGCCTTAAGTCTGCCCCACAGCCTGAACTGAGCAACCTCATTTTTCCTTCTTTGCCCCTGCAGGAGAGGAATGGGTAGCAGCCTCATCTTTGGAACATGGCCATAGGGTCAGAAGGTTCATCTAGTTTCTCAGGGATTCATGGCTCATGGATTTGTCTGAAGAGATGTGTCTCATTCTCAAAAGTTAGGGTCCTTAGGAGTTTGACTCAGGCCAGGCCATGGGATGTTGAGGTGGCATCCCCCCAGCAGACCCCCCAGGTGCACTTGGGAGGCTGGGGCAGGAGGACTGTGAGTCTGAGGGCAGCCTGGACTATTTAGTCTTTTTTTTATTTTCTGGTACCAGGGATTGAACTCAGGACCTTGCGCTTGCCAGCACTTATTCTACTGAGCTATCTCCCGGGCCCTAAGCCTGGACTATTTAGAAGGACTCAGCGTTGAGCAGAAACACGAGGTGGCAAAGGACACGGAAATCTGGGTCCTGTTGCAGTAACTATCAGGCATGGTTTTGTGACCCTAAGTCCTCAAGGGCAGAAATTGTGCCTCATGGGGTGCACAATGGGATGGAAGGCGCTGGGAACCCTGCCTTGGGCCACATAGGACTGGCTCTTCTCTCACCTTCCCTGAGGCTGCAGACCCAGGGTGCAGGCGGCAGGGAGGAAGGCGAGGTAGGGTGGAGCCCACATAGCCCCTGCCATGCCGCCTTCTTCCAGAAGTGGGGTGAGGGCCAGTGGGAGCTCTGGTCTTGGCAGCTGACACTGAGGCTCACTTTATCCAAAAGAGTGGGCGACCCTGGCAAGTGTCAGATCCTGAGAATAGCAGGCCCCATCGGCCAATCCTTGGGACAGGGGACAGTTACTGAAGTTCTGCCCCAGACGTGGGCCCACAGGGTTGGGGCCCACCCAGGATGCTCTCCCTCCTCCCCCACTCCCCCTGACCCCCCCATCCTGATCCCGGACTTCTCCCCCCCATGCTGGAAGCTGGGTTCCTCTCTGACATCCTCTACCAGGCGCCACAGCTCCAAAGGGTGCTCAGGAGGGTGGCCGCAGTCACTTCAAGTCCAGCCTGGGCCTGGCCACACTCCGTTTCCTCAGAGCAGACTTCTTCTCCCTGTGGCCCACGGTCGCCAGCTCAGGTGGTATGTGCACCCCTACGCCTTAGAGAAACCAGGGGGACTTAGCGGAGACTAAGCGGTGGCCCCAAAAGACACGTGCTGAGTCCTTCCAGCTTGTTTGTGTTGGAGGGAGGAATTCTTGGCTGCTGCTGCTGCTGTGGAGGCTCACGGCAGAGCTTTAAGGAGAGGGGAAGCCAGGGAGGAGGAAGGCAGCATGGGGGTGGGCTCCTGGAGAGTGAGGGGAAGCTGAGGCTCCAGGGCTCCCTGGTGTGCCCGGGGTGCAGTTGGGGACACGGTTTCCACACTTGTCCCAGTGTACGCCGGGAATCTTCCCAGGCTGCTCAAATCCACATTTCCCTCTGCCATGTTCAGGGTGGCTTCTCTGACCCCAGCCTCGGGGGTCCTGTTTGTCCTGTTTCCTCCTGGCTCCCTGCCATTCTGGGGATCAGCAGTGGGCAGTGGCTCTACCACACCCTCCTTTGAGCGAGACCTCTGGCCATCCCGGCCCCCCAGAGCAGGCCTGGGTGACAACCTGCTGCTGACTGGACACTGTCCTTCCCCAGCCACCCTGACTCTCACTTGTAGCCCTTTGTGCTTTCCCCTGCCATCACGAGGGTCCCCAGGGGCCCCCAGTGACCATGGAGGCTGGGAGGAGTAACTGCTCCCCGACACTGTGGAGAGAGCCTCTCGAGGTTCCCAGCTCTGGGGGAGGCCAGCGATGGTGGGAGACGCCGAGTGTGGTGGGCGACCTTGAGCTGCTGGGTGGAGATGACCCTAGAGAGGACATTACAGTGAGTGCAAGCAAGTGTGTGGACACAAGCGTGTACCTGTGCTCAAGCAGCCCTGTGTGTGTATGCACGCATGCGTGTGTATGTGTATGCATGCGTGTGTATGTGTGTGTGCACGTGTGTGTATGTATGTGTGTGTATGTGTGCCATGTGAGTGTGGGGAAAAGAGACTGGCTCTTGTGCTAGTTCCAATATCTAGGCCCTGTGGGAAGGAACAACAGGGACAAGGAAGTGGAACCCAGGGGCTCCTAGGAGGTGAGCAGAACCCCAGTGGCAGCGACTCGTCCTGGGCCCGAGGCTCTGGACCATGAAGGCTTCATGCGGCCCCTTCTGGACCAGGACAGTGGCAAGGCTCAGCCCTCAGGTCACGTGCTCCTCCCTTCCTTCTCAGAGCAGCCGCTCTGCGGGCGCGCGTGTGCATGTGTGTGTGTGCGTGTGCGTGTGCATGTGTATGTGCAAGCCCACACGCGCTGCCTCCACACCGGCCCCGCCTCCCTTCCCTAGACTTCCCGGAGTCGCCCTGGTTAGCGCTGCTGGTTCACCGTGTGATGGGATTTAGTGCCGCTCATAAAACACCACTTCACACTCTGCTTTCTTTCTTTCTTTCTTCCCTTTTCTGTCCCAGCCCCCCTGCTTTCCAGCCTGGGGTTCTCTGCTGTGTTTGGCCAGATCTATAAAATAAATACATGCACCCTGCAGGAGGAAATGACCTTCGGGCTTGGGGGCCTTTTTAATGGGGTCTGAGCGCTGTTGACAGTTCCCTGCTCTCCTGTTATACCATTTCCCTGTACCCAGGAGCCAGCCGAGGGTCCCGGCTTCTAAGACCCCCTGCAGAGCCTTTCCGGCAGGGGAGGCCAAGGCCGAGGCCCTCGGCTGCCCAGCCCCTCCCTCAGCTGGCGTTACCTCTGTCTTCGGACTCCTACCTGGACTCCTACTTGTTTGAGGTTTTTTATTTCTTTTTAGTATTGCTAAACTATGACCAGTACAGAAGTGAAGATCCTGTGCTCTGTCCCCATCCTAATCGCTCATGGTTTGGAACTTCTGCAAAATGGGATGTCCGCTGCCTAGTGTGCATCTCAGGCAAGTCATGAGGGTAGAGGAGGTGGCGGAAGCCGAGGCACGGGGAGAGCAAGCGTGAACCCAGCCCAGGCACCTTAGCAGGATCCTCTCTCAAAATAAGAGTGGGTGTATAGCTCAGTGCAAATGCCCTGGGTTTGTTCCTCAGTGTCACACACACACATGCGCGCACATACACGCACACACACACACACACACACGCACGCACGTAGATGGCAGAAGGGAAAATACTCCACAAAGGTACAGACTGGAGATGCCTCTGAGGTTAGGACCCAGTGATGCAGTGTGACGATGCGTTTTGCTCTCTCTAGATGAGATAAAGAGGCCCGGAAGTCACTTGCCAAACCAACACTGGTTGTCAGGCTGGAGAGCGTGGTGAGCTTTATTTGCCATTCAGATTTCTTGTTACCAGGAAGTACCGAGGATCTGCCTTGGTATTGGTGATAATTGCATATCTGTGTATACATACAAGAAGATTAACAATAGTCTCCATTTATAGAACGTCCGGCTGGGAAGGTGATTACTGTGCCCCGGAGAGCAAGTGCCTGCCCCAGGCTCATGTGATATGGAAAGGCAGAGACAGATTCGGCTGAGCCCAGCTGGGAGCCACCTGCGAGTCCCCAAGCAGACACTGGCCACAGCTGCAGCCAGCGGGCAATCAGGGACTCCAGAAGCAGCCTCGGCCCACGAAGGGGACCTGACAAAGCGGCTCCCAGGGACAGCACTTAGGATGCCGCGCGGGAGAACACAGGGCCCGGGGTCTCACCTGGCCCAGCGTCCCGGCTCTGCCGCTTTTCCTGCAAAGCCCTCCGCTGGCCCGTGCCTCTGTGTGCTCGCCTAGGAAGGGTGAGGCACGCCGCCGCCACGAAAGCATGGCGTGAACGCGGCTGGGCTGACTGCGCGCTCCAGAAGCGAGCGTGTGCGGCTCGCCGCTCGCCCACTTTCCCGCCCAGCCCTGCTCTGGCGCGGCACACAGCCGCACCCAGAGGAGTCGCGGGGAGGGTTGTCACTGTCCAGTGCGTGGAGCCATAGTCACCTCCATGCAGGCAGGGCGCTCTGCGTGGATCAGATGCAGCGATGGAGTCGGCCTGCTGCCAAGAGCCGGATGGGTCGGCCACAGTGTGGGAGAGAGCGGAGGAGGAGCCTTGGGAGCGC
>PVKN010011475.1:0-21599 GCA_004027915.1 Capromys pilorides | reverse complement strand
CCCCTCACAAATCTGTTTCTCAAGGTGTTAGTGAAGGGCATGTTTTCAGGATCTTCCAAATGTGGAGGATTAGGTTTAACATGACAGATCCACTCCAGCATTCCCATTTCCCTAAGCCTCTGGATCCATTCATCTACAGTAAACCATCGAACATCAGGCATCTCTAACTCATTCACTGTGGGCCATCTTTTGAGCCACACTTCTGCCAGCCAGCCAAATAGACTATTAACACCTTTCTTTACTCCAAGAGCCACAACATTAAATTCAGAGTCCCTACATTGTGGGTCCATATCAACAAACTCAGCCTGAGCCAGGTGTATGTTTTTTCCACCATTATCCCACACTCGTAAAATCTATTCCCATGCCTGCTCGTTATGCCCCTGCTTATAAGACTTAGAAAACTCAAGAAGCTCTTTGGGAGAATAACGGGTCTCCTCATGATTCACCTTATGTACTTCACCTAAAGGTGACTTCTGTGATTGAAGCCTGGTTATGGGCCTAGAGGCAAATTTGGGTGGTGAGGGTGGGTCCAGAGGGGTCCCACCAGTATTCTGTTCATTTCATGGAGGAGTGGTTTCTCCAGATATATTAGAAGACACTAACATGGCAGAGGGTAAAGGCAGTGATCCCTCTGCCACAGTGGGTGGCGAAATCTCTTCCTCCGGCAAAATAATCTCATTAGCATCTAAAAACTCAACATCCTCAGCCTCCTCAGGATTCTTCCACACATCTCCATTCCAATTCATGGGATCCCATTCTTTTCCAATCAGTGCCCTCACTTTCACTTCAGATAGCCTTTGAGGCTGAGCATTTAATTTACATTGCAGTTCAGCCAGTCGAATTATGAGGGACTGCATTTGGGTCTCTGCAACCTCAACCTTGTGGCTAAAAGAGAGGAGATTATCTGTCAGGACACACTTAGAAACTTTTAAATTTTTTATGAGTCCAGAGATGGAAATGGTGTCTTCAAGCTCCTTATTTTCCTTCAAAAGTTTGTCCAATGAGGCTAAGACAAACCAGCCGGCATCACTATATTCCTTACTTTGCCAAAGAGATTCAAAATTTTTCTGCATGGAATCTCTAAATTCCTGAGATCTCATAAGTGGTGAATTAGGGTAATCAAATGGATCTATATGGCATGTTAGGTTAAAAACCTCATGCCAAGGAGTATCAATATGCTCCTTAATATCAGAAGAGGCCATGGTGTCTTTAGCTCTCATCAAATGTTGAAGCCAATTCCAGGAACACTTAAGGCCATTTAAAAGTGCCATCGCTGTATTCTGTTTTTCTAACCCTGCGCCTGGTACCATATTCTGTTCTAGTCAGGGTTTTACTAGAGGAACAGATATAATACAAGGAGCAGATATAACACAAAATGTTCCAGTCCCAGAGTCAGATGGGGAAGTCTGCTAAGAGCGTCTGCACACTGCCCACTGAAGGATTCAGTCCCAAGGCTTTTATACTGACTGCAGTGTTCCATTCCTACCGGTCTCTACTGGTCTTAAGTGGTTTCTACTGGTTCCTAAGAGCCGTTGTGACTAAAAAGGAAGGCAGAAGAATCTGCTACAGAAAACTGAAGGGTCCAAACTAGAGGCTGGCGAGTTTGTGCAGGAAGCCAGGAGATAAAGTCTAAACTGAGTTATTCTGGGGCAGGGCCCTCATGGCTCACAGTGTGAAACAGCCGGGCAATGCAGGCAAATTGATAAAATGTATCAACCATCATCATCATCATCATCATCATCATCATCATCATCATCATCGTCATCATCATCATCGCCAAGTTGACACAATGTATCAACCACTACAGACATAGTGATCTCCAGTCTGAGCCTCCTCAGTGCTGGGATTACGTAAACACCTATACCACCACAACTGGTTTCCACGGCCAGCTCAGCATACCTGAGGGTGGCACCAGTGTCACATGTGCTACCTGATATGGAGCCCCGTCCTTGCACTGGCCAGGCCGGCGCTTCATCCACCGAGCCTTCTCCACAGCCCCTCTTCTGTTATTTTTGTTTCATTCAAAGATATACGAAACTATTTTCCTTTCTTGTATATAATGCCTATGTAGGATGTGACATGAGAGATGGCTACTGAGTGACTGTAGGTGGGTTGCACAGACAGCATGGATGTGCTGGAGAGAGGCCTGATTCATATCCTGAGAGAGATTTTATTGTGCTACTCAACAGTGTGCAGTTTAAAAGTCAGGAATTGTTTAAGTCCTGAAAAATTTTACCTACTGTGCTCAGACTAGAGTTGACTATAGGTAGCCAAAACTACAGAAAATGAAACTGTGTGGGGAACAGGAGATTATTGTATATTACCAGAGAATCCTTTAATCCAAAGCTGAGTTTTCTACTACAGCAATACCCTTCTGAGTGTCCTGCCAAGTGCCTCCTAATGTGCCCAGTTTCCTACTCTGGCTGATAGAAATGCGAGTGTCTAGTACTGTTTGAGCTCAGGCTGGGCCCACTCTCATTCTTTTGGCTGGCTCTGTGTTAGATTTGAAGGGGATCCTCTGAAGATCTCCAAAGCTCTTTGTTGTTTTTCTTGTGTGTGTGTGTGTTTTAGGATAGGGTTTACAGAGTCTCACTATGTAGATTGGACTGATAGTGAGTCCCCTGTTTTCAGCCTCTCAAGTGCTGGGATTATATGTGTATGCCATCACGCCCAGTCTCAGTCACCATCTCAGCACACCCTGGGGGCAGGGCTGGCACCACATGATGGGAATTGAACCTAGCCGCTGCACTCTGCCTAAGCAGGTGCTTTAGTCAGCCAAGCTGTCTGGCCAGCCCTCCAAAGTTCTTTGTGTAGCTCTTTGCTCTGTTTTTTGCCATGCTAATCCCAACTACTGTGGGATCCTGCTCAATTCCAGGGAGCATCTGGCTCAGAAGGGATTTTCCCTTTCCTGTGCTGTATGTCTCTTCCTTCTAGGCAATCCATTTAGATAATTGGAGGATGCAGTTTCCTCACTTTGGGTTCTCTGTGCTGTGTTGCACAATGTACAATATCTGGAAACCATTGTTTTTTATGTTTTCTCTCCCTTTTTACTTGTTTCTGACAGAAAGATAATTCCAGTTCCTGTCATTCTATTTTGGCATTAGACCAGTCTCTGGAACAGGCTTATACTGATTATGTAGTTAAATCTTGGGAAAATTACATTGGATTAAACATTCTCTAGAAACATAAATCTATATTTTCATTGAAACATTGAGGGAATGCTTCTTGGGACTTTGCTTGGGAGATAATATAGTGAAGCTGAAAACCCAAAAGGTAGTGTGTAGTGCTTAACAGCATGTTCAGACCGGGGTCTGAGCATCAGCTTTCTAGGTTCAGAGATTTAGAAGGTAGTGTCACAGTTTACTTTGGGGGAAGGCGGATGAAGAAGTAAAGGGAAAGATACACCTTTTTACTGAATTAAGGGCATCTTTTTTTTTTTTTTTTGCTTCAATATATTAAAAAACCAAGGAATTTGAAAGTAGCTTGGTAAAAATAATTGGGGAACTGGGGGTGTAGCTCAGTGACAGAGTATGTCCTTAAGCATGTGTGAGACCCAGGTTCAACTTTCAGTGCCCACCCCCTCAACCCCCCAAAAAGAGGAAAAAGATTTGTGTATCATATGAACTATTTCAACTCACCCTGGAGGAATAGTACTGCTTCTGTAGTACGTACAGAACATGCCTTTGACAGGCATGTTTCATTTATTAATATGTTTTGGTAACAGGCAGGGTACTCAGATGTTAGCTGTTTTCTAGTTGAGATAACCTAAGTGATCAGGGTGCTCAGCAGCAATAAGGTGTTATTGACAACTGTGTGTATATATACGCGGAGACTGTACTGGTTGATTACCAGCTCCTCAGACAGAACTCATTCTGTCCATTTCCTGTGCCCCTCTAACAATTATCTGCCTCAAAAAGACCTTGATGTTTAATAGAATCCTTTGAAAGGGAAGAGAAATGTTTGATTTTTAATCACTCTAATCTTTCTCTGAAATAGGAATTTGACAAATAGTGTAAGATGCTGGGGAGATAGCTCGGTAGTCTAAGTGCCTGCCTGGCAAGTGCAAAGTCCCAAGTTCGATCCCTGGTGCCACAGAAAAAAAAAAAAAAAAAAAAGCAATGTCATTATCATTACATAGCAGCAATACATTGTCAGAAGGCATGACTGAGACTAATCTCTCCTGTGAACAGGAAGGATGGATACATTTACTACATTTTTGTGTTCTCAAGCATAGAAGAATGGAACACAAGACAAGTAACTCCTTGTGCCAGCCAGTTGTGGTAATGTCTCATAAATCCACAAGATGGTGGTCTTTCCACACGGAACTGTTTTCTGCATCAAGCTACACCCTTTTATCCTCCTAGCCTAGGAAGTTAGACTTTACCCTTCTCTGTGCACATGCAAAGGCAGCCAGATGGCTGTTGCATCCCAAGTAGGAGATTTTATTTGAACTTCTGCAGCTTCTCAGCAGCTCTTTGAGTAAATACGTGGCTTTAAGTTAGAGGTACCCTGTCAAGAGGCTCCTGTAGCAACTTCTGGGCTTTGGTGAAATGATGCGGCTCATGGGGCACTGTGCTTATACTCTCTTTTGTCTTGTACTGTTCTTGCAAGTGACCATGCTGGTGCTCACGGAATGGCCCTGTGCTCAGCAAGCCAGGCCTGCAGGCCGATTGTGCTGTGCCTGGCATTCACATCCTTTGCTCTGCTACAGCCAAAGCAAGAATCTGTGTGACCTTTGCATGCAGCCCACAGTGCATTTATTCAGCAATATATGCTCTTGCTGGTTATTTTCAGGGCTGTTAACACAGGCTCATTCACAGAGCACTAAGCAGATAAGATGTTAGAAATTCTTATTTTAAAGACTTAAATGTTAGGGCCTGGGATATGGCCTAGCAGCACAAGCACCTTGCCTGGCAAGCACAGGGTCCCAAGTTCAATCACTGGTACTACAAAAGAAAGAAAGAAAGAAAGAAAGAAAGAAAGAAAGAAAGAAAGAAAGAAAGAAAGACAGACAGACAGGTAGGCTTAAATGTTAAATTGAAATTCATTTTAAAATGTAGTTCTAGTAGCAGACGCGGCATCTGCTACTCTAAGACTTTTTACTTTATGAAAAGATAAAGTTCATAACAAAACAAGAGTAATAATAGTTAATGCACTATGTGTTACAATCTTAAAAAGTAGTTCCTTGGAATGCAAAACATGAAAACAGCCAAAGAAGAGACAAGCAGATAGTAACACAAAACTTTTTCAGTAAACTAAGAAATAGGTAATTTGGGAAGTTATCTTCTATTTTGGTCTTTATTTATATACATATATATGTGTCCTTCCTTCCTTCTTTCCTGCCTTCCTTTTCCTTTCTTCCTTCCTTCCTTTTTTGTCATCTTTCTGAGACAGTATCACTGCACAGTTCAAGCTGGCCTTAAGCTGACTTTGTAGCCCAGGCTGGTCTTGAACTCTCAACAATCCTCCTGCCTCAGCTTCTCTGGTACTGGGATTACAGGCCTGGGCCACCATGCCCTGCATGGTTTCTAATATAAGAGAAACCTTGTGATAGTTAAGTGTATGGCTCTGATGTATTTTACATCACATTGTTTTCAAGTTGTATCTGTTTGCTACAAATGCCCCAAGCTTATCTTTATAGCACAGTAGTATTCCAGTGTGCCTAAATACCCTACCCATGCATCTGTTGATGGACATAGATGATTATATGATGTAGCTATTATTGTAAGTTGTGCCTCTATAAGTTGGATATATATGTATCTCAGATATATAATGATTTTAACTACTTTGGAAAAATACATAGAAGGTGGATAGTTAGGTCAAATGGAAATTCTCTTCTTAGTTTCTTTGAGGAATCTCCACACTGATTTCCATAGTGGTTATAGTAGTTTATATTCCTACCAACAATGTGGAAGAGTTCCTTTGTCCCCACAACCTTGACAGCATTTATTATTAGATTTTTTTAATGACAGACCTTTCTTTTGGGCCAAGATGGCATTTCGGGTATAGTTTGGTGTTTCTAGGATGGCTAGAAATGATGACAGTTTTTCATGTCTTTATTGGCTACGCGTACTTATTCTGAGAAGGGTCTACTCATTTTGCTTGCCCATTTCTTGATTGAATTTTTATTTTGTTGAGCTCTTTTTAAGTTCTGGGAATATGTTTAAGATGTTAGTCCTCTGAGGAGTAGCTGGCAAATTTTTTTCTCCATTCTGTAGATTATCTTTTCACCTTGCTGATCGTTTCATTGTCCTTTACTGGCAAAACTTTTTAATTTGTTATGATCCTATTTGCTGATTCTCAGTATTATTTCTTATGTCAGTTGGGTTCTGTTCAGAAAAGTCCTTGCTTGTGTGAAGCCTTTTTTTGTGTTTTTCTCTCCTTGAGCCATTTCCACCTCTCTGTGATGTGCCAGAGGATAGACTTAGGACAAAGAGTGCCCTCTCTGAGTAGTTATTGCAAGATGATGTCATAATTACTCAGACGATGGTGATACCACCAGGGGGCCTGTCTCCACCCACACAGAACCCCTTGGTTCTTACTGTAAGAATTAGGATGAGTCTAGGAGGCTGCCTATAATACTGATACTAAGAGTCATCTGAAGATTTATTTACTAAAGGTTTTACTTTACCCATGCCATAAATATTGAGGGCCCACTTCATCACAGGGAGGTTCTTGGGGACTGGGGAGGTATAGTACTGAGAATGGCAGGGTCCTTTTCTGAAATTTATGCTAATAAAAGCTATAGTTCCTTCAATACTTGTGTATGTCGGTATACATGTATAACACACAAATACTTAGTAAACTGATGAATGTTGTGGATAAAAATATACTGTGCTTTGTGAACAGATGACCCTGCCTTGTTTCTTTGAAATCTCCCTCAGTATTTTTTAGTTTAGTACTTTTGTTAGAGGAGGACCGGAATTTCCTAAGGTTCACACATGTGATGTTCATGCACCAACTCCCCACAAGAAATACATTCATTATGAACTTCAAATATGTACCAGTAAAAATATTTAGGAAAAAAAAATGCTTGCTGAAGGTAACACAAAAAAGTGGCAAAGCAGGGACTTGAAACCCAGTATGCTGGATTCCAGAGAATGAGCTGCTGCTAGTCACTGTGCATCTTGATAAGGAGACTGAGATTTGCGTTTATGAGAATGGATCCTAGCTGGGCAGTATTTCCAGTTTTGAATCTCTAGTCTGACTTTCCATAGGAAAAGAGGGCTCCTTTGTGCATCATGGAGGGACACCTTGCTCTGGGAAACCTATCAATTTCTTGCTAACTGGTAATAATACTGATTTGCTTTTCAGCTCTGTGTGCCAGACTCTTGATTCCAGGTGTGTAAGGTTGCAACATCTGTCTTAATCTATCAAGTTTTGTTGTCAAGATTTTAATGCAGTTGACATCATTGTTGATTTCTTCTACCTTTTTTTCTGATTTCTTTCCTTTTCCAAAAGACTTCTTTTAAATTTTGTTTTCCCTCTTGAATTTGCAGATTTTATTTTTTAGTTTTTTCTATTATTTATTTTAAATTTATTATGGCTGGCTCAGCCTGCCCTGGGGGGTGGGGCTGGCATAGTATGTGGTGCCGGGGATTGAACCACTGTCCCTGTGGTGGCCTAACCTTTCCTAAGCAGGCGCTTTAGAGTGCTGAACCATCTCTCCTGCTCAGATTTGATTTTCTAAATATTTATTTTTGACTTTTATTAGTGCTGCACTATGCCCCATTTTGAGACCAGCATAGCATTTCTGAAGTTCTAGGCTTAAAGGGCATGTGGTACCAGGGATCAAACCTAGGTCCTAGCACTTGGCCATGTAGGCACTTAGACCACCACGCTATCTCCTCAGCCCTAAGTAGATGCAATTTAAAGATAGAATTTGAACCTTAAATATCTTCTGTTCAGAGAAAGTAATACTGATATTAAGTACTATAATTTTCTCTTGGTCGCTTTGTTTCTTGACCTACTCTCATGAATTCTTAGATCTTCTGGTGCTAGGATCCTGCAGCACATTCCATTTTTTTTTTCAGCTTTCCTATGAGCAGGCAAGGCAGGCTTCAATACCTTCCTCGGAGTGACAGTACTGTGTTTTTTGTAGGAGCATTGGCGAAATTTAGATTCCACTCAAAAGGAGCAATACTGGGATCTCATGCTGGAGACTTATGGGAAGATGGTCTCAGGAGGTAAGGACATGGGTTGCTTTGATAGCAGGAGGTAGAAAGAAGGGAAAACTAGTAAGCATTGCCTCTACATTTGTAGAGAAGTAAACTCATCCTCAAGTTCTATGGATGAAGGAAATTACAGAGATATAGTTAGGAACCAGGGTGAGTTACAGCAGTTACAGTAAGAATCTCTTGAGTTTGAAAGTATTTTTTGTACCATGAATGGATTATGCACAGTATTTTGCCTTTAAAGATCAAGAAAGTGAATGTCAGATCTACTACTTGCTTCTGTTACATAGCTTGTAGGTGCTAAGTTAAGATGGAACTTGTGACCAGCTCAGAGTCCATTCCTTCTAAATTACTGCTTACTTCCTCAAGCTACCCACTGGAGGCTTCTCTGTCATGATGCTTGCACCAGCCTGCTGCGGGTCTATAGCTTTGTGGCCACCTGTCTGGACTCTTGTTTTTGTGGTCTTTCCCATAATCCTACTTATTTGGAATGTATTCTGGATTGTTACTAGAAAGAGCCTCTGAAGTGTACTCAGAGCCCTCATATTGCCCTTCATTCTTGGTATTTTCTTTTGAAAGGTACTACTAAAACTCCCAGCTTTCCTCATTTATCCAGGTCTATGTACCTATCTGTTTCTTTGTAGCAGGAATTTCCAACTCGAAACCTAACCTGACTAATTCATCAGACTACGGGGAAGAACTAGCAGGCCTACACCTTAATATTGGTGAGAAGATCTCAAGACTCAGTTGTGTCGGTGAGCGAGTTTTTGCTGGTCTGGAGCCATAGTTGACCTCCTTTTAAATGGAGATGGAGGAGGAGGTATTAGGACTTGATTAAGCCATGATCAAGTTGGTCTGGTTTGAGTTAGGTTTCCTTATCTTTGGCTACAGGGCTATGGATGCTTATATTTAACCATGAAAGCAAGAGAGAATTTTTGTCTAAGTACTAAGATTCATATAGATTGAGGCAATGTAGGTAAATGTAGTATTCCATCACACACAAGAGTAAGTAATAAGCACTATTACCACTTCTAGCAAGAAGGTTCAGAGTGGCTAAACTTTTCTTGTTCTAATTATAGTGAGCATCCAACATCATGAAAGTACAATAAGCAGAAAAACACGTTTTCTTTACTCTCTCTCCAGCTAACCTTCATTAAATAGCCACAACAGCAAATACTTTATATAAATTATGTATAAGACTGGAAAAAGACATCTGAACTTAATTATAAAATTGCAGTCACTCTAAGCTTTCTCTAGTCTTTTAAAAGGTGGCGATTATATAAGACTTAACTGTTGGGCCTAGGTGATAGTTTAGTGCATAAGTGCCTGCCTTGTAAGCACAAGGTTTGGAGTTTGATTCCTGGTACTGAAAGAGAGAACACAAACCCTTAACTATCTCTCTTTCTCACTCACACACACACACACCCCACACACACATACACACACTCTTTTATATATGCAATAAATCCCAGTGCTTTAGAGGAAGAAAAGAACTAATGATCTGAAGCGGTGACAAATCATTCTTTCTTCCCAGTGCATTCTATTAATTATTTTCCTTTGCTGATATCCTGCACTAAGACAGTCTGTGATTTTAATTTTCTTTTCTTTGTGCTAGGTATTTAAGCCAGGGTCTTATGTATGCTAAACATGTACTCAGAGCTATACTCAAGCCATGACTATAATTTTAAGTAGTATTTTTGTAGTATTTCACAAGAGTTCTTTTGGAGAAGTATTTTTTCAAGCTACACTTCATGATCAGTTAAGTGTATACTTAATATACTTGGATATACTTTATTTTTAGTACACTTTTAGGTGCACAGTAAACTTGAGTAGGAAATACAGAGATGGTGTTTGTGATGTACAGTTTATTCTGTCCCCACCCATTCTTATTTGTTTATTCTTTCCTTCATCCCACCTGCTGACATGGCCTCATCACAGCCTACCCTAAACCAGACCAGGGAGAGTCTTCAGGCCACCCTGCCTTAATAGCAAAGAGACACATGTTAGCTCCTGTGTGAAAGGATAAGTGAAGTGACACTTAGAAAGAGTAATTTAGTATTAGTATGTGGGACAGAGAGGCAGGGAACACGTGGAAGCGAGAACCCCATGACGAGCTGATGTGGGAGTGTGCAGGGGAGAGACCCTGGACTGATGTGGAAGTCACAGGAATAGGACAAGAAAGCACTCGTCTGATGTCTTAGTTACTCTTCTCTCCTTGCTGGGACAACTACCCAACACCCAAAATGAAGGAAGGAAAAGTTTATTTACCTCACAGTTACTGGAGGTTTCAGTCCGTACTAGGCCAGCTCCAAGACAGAGAGGCACTTCGCAGAGGGCAGTAGTTCATGGTGGCAAGACAGCAAGAAAATAGTGACAGAGGCAACTGACCAAGCAGGGCAACAGAGAGTAACAGAGTGCAACAGAGAGAGTCTGTCTCTCTGTCTCTCTTATACTATATTCAGGCTCTTTGCCTCAGACCACACACATAATCCCTGCAGCACTAAAATTCATAATCCCAGCAGTATTAAGACACATAATCCCAATAGATTATGAATTAGCCTCATATTCTAAAGTCCCTGTCCCATGACTGCATGAGGCTTTAGGGGGACAACTAGACACAAACCATAGCATCTGAAAAATATAGTGGTGAGCTAGTCTGATAAATCTGAAATCATACTAGGGACAAAAGTTATAAAGGTGGCTAAGCCATTTTGTTTGACTATGTAAAAGAATAGCACATGGCTAAAGCCCATCAAGGGTCAGCACCAGAAAGCTGTATACTTACTCTTGTTAACAAAACCTGGAGGGATTAAAAAAATCATCTGACAAAACATAAATTTCTTGGGGCTGGGGAGATAGTTCGATGGCATAAGTGCCTGCCTGGCAAGTGCAAGGTTCTGAATTCGAACTCTGGTCCCACAAAAAAACAAAGTAAAACAAAACCATAAATTTCTTAACTGTAAACTTGGAAGAATACAAGAGAAAAGAATAGTTAATGAACAGTCTTAGAAAAAAGTTTCATGCATGTTAGGTCTTTAAATGCTAAGAATCTGTTGTTCACATAAAGTAAAACCATTAAAATAGCATAGTGATACAAAAAATCAATGTGTACATCAGTGCAGCAGAAAACAGACTAGGAAGAGACACTGGACGATGTGAGACTTAACATGTTAGGGAGGAAGCAACAGAACGTGGTAGCACACGTCTGTAAGCCCTGCATTCTGGGATACTGAGGCAGGAAGAGTACAAGCTCAAGTATTGCCTGAGGAATTTAGTGACATAATGAGACTCTGTTTTCAAATAAAAAATAAATGATGTTTGGGGATATAGTTCAGTATGAGGATCCTAGATTCAGTCCCCAGTAACCCTTCCTAGACATATGGTATACATGCACACACACACACACACACACACACACACACACGCACGCACACACACGTTCCCCAACAAAAGTAATCCCAGACAAAATAAGGGTGACTAAATTGGTGAAAACATTTTTCACGAGCATGACAGCTATATGATATTTTACATCATTTTTCTTAATATAGAAAAAGTTAAAGGAATTTGATAAGAAAACATGACATTCTGAGTGAAAAATGACAGTAGCCTTGAATGTGAAAAAGTAGCTCATAAAGTAGAAGAGAAAAAAAATCATCCTTTCATAACTAAAGAATTAAAATTTAAAATAAAATCCATTTTTCACCAATCTAAGTGGCATATAAAAAATTTAATATTGAGTCTTTACTCACCTCTCCCTCTGCCCTGTCTGCTCTACATACCAGATTATATGGCAGAGAGATTCTGGAAGCTGGGTTGCTGGGAGGTATCAAAGCCTGAATATTCATGTATGTTGACATAGTAATTCCACTTTGAGGAGCTCTTTTAAGCTGGAGATCAGAAATGTAGGCAAAAACTTAGGACGAAAAATGAGAATAGTGTTATTTATATTAGCAAAACCACAATAAACAACACATTTCTACAGTACAATTTTTAAATATATTCCGACATCTTCATGATGAGCCATTACTCAGCTCACTGAGAAGCTATTTACACAGCTTCTTTAAAGACAAGATCCAGTGCCTTTGTCATTTAAGCGGAACATGTTTCAAACTTTGGAGAATTAACAAGTTCACTTCTAAGTCTCTCACAGAGGCCTACATCTCTGGTAGATAATTGGAAAGATTTGAATCTGTGGAAGACGTAAATAGCGTCTTTAGATTGGTAGAAATAATTTGTAAAAGTTCAATGTAAGTCTTACATTAAAATAAAAATCTTACCATAAAGTAGTAATACCGAAAGGCCAAACTATAGGAATAACTCATTATTGAGTTAATAAGGCACCTGCAGCTTGATACACTGGGTTTGTATCTGTAGTCCTCAGTGCTTGCAAGGCTGAGGCAGGAGTTTCTTGAGCCTAGGTGTTTGAGGCCAACCGGGGCAAAATAGGAAGATATTGTCTGAAATAAATAATCAAGTACTTGATTGCATCTAAGTTCTGGGTTCAAGTATAGACCCAGGGATTTACTTTTAGAGTACAACTCCACTGCAGTGCACCCATAGTAAAATGACATTAATTAATTTTCTTAAAATTTTGTGTTATTTGTAAATGGGAGAATCCATATTAAAACCAGCATCACTATTTACAATTTAAATGCTACACAGAGGGATTTAGTGCTTTATACATTATCAAAAATAGCATATCCACTCATAAATGTATGTTAACAAGTAGAATGAAGTGTACATTCACAGTTACTGTTTTAGCTACTTTTCTCTTGTTGCTGTGACAAAATGCCTGACACTTAAAATTAGGGAAAGAAAGATTTATTCAGCTTACAGTTTGTGAAGTTTTCAGTTGATAATCAGCCGGGTCCAAAGCAGCATGGCACATGGCAGAGGGGCAACACTCCAAGGTGGCAGAAGATAGTAGAAGCAGCAAGAACCAAAGGGGAGAGAAGGAGCCTCTTTTCCTTGTTTATATTGTATGCAGGCTACCCACCCTTTGGTGGGTGCTGCATCTCCTACCCACCTCTTGCACAGACTCAGGACATTTACTCAGTGAGGACCCTGGACCCCTGCTGAGTTAAACTTCTAAACTTCCCAGGTTGACACAGTGAACAACATACTAGAGCAGTAAAGGCATGTCCTCTATACCCTGTATGTAGAAGTGCTGAGTTATTTAATAAGTCAAGCTTCTAGGCTTCTCAAATTGACACAGTCTATCAACTGTAACAGTTACCTTAGAACAACCGAGGTTGATTTTGTTCTTTTATGTGTATTTTTCTTCCTCCAAATGTTTTTAGTGATCATATTTATGTTTTATATGATTAGATAAAAACTATTAAAAACTTATTTGAATATAATATACTTAATTTACTTTGGCCCTTAAATGCATGCTGCTTATTTATGAATAAGCAGAGGGATAAGGGGGGATCAGAAAAATTCCCTTTGCCTCATGTGCTGTTTAGAAATTCTCAGCTTCTACTATTTAGCTTTGAAACCAGCACAGGTGAAGAGAGTCTTTATTATTTAGGATGTTAATCTTCATTTGCTGAAGAATAATACTTTCTGATGCATCCTTCTTTGACATATGAGTAGAAAATAGGACATGATAGTCATTGAACCATTTTAAACCTTCTTTCTCTTTTTAGGAGATAGACAAGAAAATGACAAAGAGAATCTAAACTTGGAAAACCATAAGGACCAAGAACCTCTGGATGCTTCTAGTCAGGTCTCAAGTGAGGCTCCTTCTCAGGCATCCTTGAGAAGCTTCTTCACTGAAGATGAGACAGGACAGTTTGGAGAAGGTGTGAATCTCCCCGAAGCTCTGGAAAACCTTCCTGGTGAGGGGTCTGTAGGAAGGCAGTCTCCTCATGAAAGGAATTCTGGGAAACAGCTGGCACAGTACATGCCTAACCCCCCTCCTGAAGAACTGTCTGCTGTGTGGCTTGAAGAGAAGAGAGAGGCTTCACAGAAGGGACAGCCAAGAGCCCCGATGGCCCCAAAATTCCCCACCTGTAGGGAGTGTGGGAAAACCTTCTATAGGATTTCACAGCTTGTGTTTCACCAAAGAACCCACACTGGAGAGACATATTTTCAGTGCCCCATCTGCAAAAAAGCCTTTCTGCGGAGTTCAGACTTTGTGAAACACCAGAGAACTCATACAGGAGAGAAGCCTTGTAAATGTGATTATTGTGGGAAAGGCTTTAGTGACTTCTCAGGATTGCGCCACCATGAGAAAATCCACACAGGAGAGAAACCCTATAAATGTCCCATCTGTGAGAAAAGCTTTATTCAGAGGTCAAACTTTAATCGACACCAGAGGGTTCACACAGGAGAGAAACCTTATAGGTGTTCTCACTGTGGCAAAAGTTTCAGCTGGAGCTCAAGCCTTGACAAACACCAGAGGACCCACTTAGGAAAGAAGCCCTTTCAATAGTCACTGTCTCTTAGCTCTTTTCTGTTCCCTATCCATTTAAAGATGCTTGGCTTCACCTGGATGGTTCATTCCTAAGGGGAAATTCTATCTCTGTTTTTCATGGCATGGAGAGGGGAGCACTTGGATGTGGTTTTGAACTTGGAAGCTATGTCAGCCTCTGGATTGAATTTGATGATAGCTTAGTTTCATGCTTCTGTATCAGAAGAAAGAATGGTCTTTATTTAACCCATCTTTTCTTTTGGATTTACTCGGGGAAAAAGTCACTGAAAGATCAGTTTTGGACATGCCTTCTCGGGAGAATTTGACTGGAGTGCCTGTAGTCAGTGCTCAAGGGAGGAGGCTTAGACTAGCCTTTAGACTTGGATGCTAGGTAGATTTGCTGTTCCAGAAAGGGAGGTAGAAAGGCCTCATGAGCCCACATGTGTTCTTTGTTATACAGATGAAACATTCACTTAAAGTTTCCCTTGTCTGAAATAAACTTAGTCCAGTCATTCTTTGTCTGTGTTTGTTCCAAGACCATTTTTTTTTCATAAAAGACACTAAATGGTAGTTGCTTTATAAGATTAGCCCATGTAAACCTATCATATCTGTAGTGTAGCAGAATAGTAGTAAAGAACTAACCTGTGCTCAGGTTGTTTGAGGGTAGCCAGTGGCAGCCAAGCTTTACCTCAGGTGAATTTGTCTTTGTTATCCTTTTGAGCCTATCTACCATTTGATCACGAGCCTCAAGGTTCCCTCCTTTCTTGGTATCTTATTTGGGCTGTCATTTTTACAAACACGTTCTGTGCTTTTACATCTTTATTTAATCCCTTATTGTCTGTAGATGTTAGAAGAAATAAGTAGTATTGATCCAGCTTTTAATATTGCCTAGAGGTTTATTAATAGATATATCTAACCTGTCCAGTAGTTTTCAAAAGTTGTATGCCTTAAAGTGCCCTGCTGTTGTGTAAGAGTTCTGTCTTCAGTCTCATGATCTTCTTGCATAGTCCTAATGCATTTTTTCTGGGAAGAGTCGTGAAGTACAATACTAATGAGAAGGGCAGAACTATGCCTCTGAAAACAGGCTGAGTAACAGGCAGGAGAGCACAAGACATTGGACAACCATGAACAATTGATGGGAGAGGATGAACAGCTCAAGCTGGAGTTCTTGGACTCGGGGGGTTTGTTAGTTTTCTTCCAGCATAGAGAGGAGTAAAGCCCCAACTGAGATTCAGGATGTATGAGGAAAAAAACAGGAAAATCATGGAAGAATTGGTATTAGAGTCTATTCTGCATAAGGGGACTTATAGGGTAAAGGTATTTGAAATTTTAAAGTGGGTTCTCGGCATGTGGCCTGCAAAGCAGCAGCAGTGACATTTTGTTAAACTTACTGAATCACAAGTTCTGAAGTGTGGGACCCAGCAATTTTTTAAGTAAGCCTTCCAGGGACCCCTGATACTTCTGACACCTGCTCTAGTTTAAAACCCCCTGTTCTAAATAGCAAATAATAATAATAATAATAATAATAATAATAATAATAATAATAATATAAAATCTCTGCAAGGATATAAGGGAATAATACAGAAAGAATACTTCTGGGCCTTTACAGATTTTTCTTACCACATCACCACATAGAACTGTCTGAAATTCAGCACAGCTATGGACCCTTTTGAGTTTCTAGTAAGATTTATTCTGCAGAGTAAAATATGGAAAACTGTTAGGTTAAAAAGTGACAGAGGAAGAATTTCTCCTTGGGTGTGTCTTATGTGACCTCAGAAATGACAGACAGGCCACTTGCTCACAGTTGTGCCCTCAGTAAGTGGAGTTAGATTTAAAAAAAAACATTGAATAGATGTGTGAATTAAGGAAAGGATCTCTTAATACTATACTTTAGCCTCTGTAGTAGGGATCAGCAAAATATGACCCATCATGTGTCTTAGTAAATGACGATTATTGGAATATAGCCATACTTATTATCTGGGCTGCTTTTGGGCTTCTTTGGCAGAGCAAATGAATTAAAAGTGACAATATGGCCTACAGAACCTCAAATGTTTACTTTGGCTTTTTTCAGAAAAATTTGATGACCCCCTAATCTAGAGTAGTGCTCCCCAAATTGTAATGTATATGTAATATGTACATGCAAATGATCTGAAAGCTGGAAAGATGGAGCTTGATTTATGGGCAGTAGCAATGTCATTTGGGGTACCTGGAGCTAGACCTCTGAGGATAGGTGACATGTAGGAAAGCTGGGACTTGAGTGTTGGTGGCTTGTTTCACTTAGCCTTTTCAAGATCATTTATGAATCAGCAGGTCTCAGAAGATGGCCTGGACACAGTTGAATCATCAATCACTTTATTAGGATAGGTGGATACTACAGAATCCTAGTCATTCTCGACCCAGCTGCAGCCAGTGTCAGTTTCCCAATCTAGTTCTACACAAGTTGAGTGCTGGTGATTTCTTAACTCTGAGTGTCTGTTGTCACCCCTAACCTCTCTGTCCTGAGGGAATCTCTAGCTCAGCCCCTGGACATGTTTCCTCAGTGGCCTGCTGAGGAAGCTAAATCTGGAGGAGTAAGGCTACTCCTGCTAGAACCCACTTAGAGGGATTTTCCTTCGTCTTCAGGTTGAAAGTCCACACGTAGGTGGGTCCTCGCTGACATGTCTTGTACACGGGGCAGGAATAGACATTGCGGTTATCCTGTTTACTTGCAGGAATGGCCTTGATGAACATCACAGGCATGGGAGGTGTCAGATCCTTCAGCTTTGCTTCCATAATGATCCCCGCCTGAGGACAAGAATGTGAAAAGAGCCCTCTTAGATCTCACCCAGAGCTTAGCCTACTGGCCTTGCTCCTGTCAGAACATCCAAGGGATGAGACCCTGGGATATCCAGGCTGCCTTTGTGATGACTTCCCTTGCAGCTTCAATAACTCATGGTGGAAGTCGTTTTATACTTAGAAGACTTTCTTTCCCACCTAAGTCACACCTTGACATACAGTTCAAAAGTTCGTATTTATCAAGTTCCCCTTTGGGCCTTGGTTATCCCCTTGTTTTATTTTTTCACTGAATTTTCTAAGAATAATGAATTCAGCAACTTAGCAGATGTCAGGGGTGGGTACTGGGGATTTAAAAGTCTGAAGACACAATTCTGATAGCAAAGGCTTTGGTTATATCCCATTTCTGCCTCTTCAGTTTTATATGCAGTCTCTTCTCCCTCTATAGCATTTTAACTTTTTGTGTGTGTGGTGCTGAGGGTTGAACCCGGAAGTGCTCTAGCACTGAGCTATCCCCTCATCCCTTTTTATTTTTTACTTTGAGACAGGATTTCACTAAGTTGCCCAGAGGATCCTCAAATTTATGACACTACTGCATCAGTCCCACTCAGTGCTGGGCTGCAGGCATGCACCACCATACATGGCTGGCAGTCTCTCTTTAATCATGTAATAAAGACCTGACCATTTTGTAGCTTTCTACAGGAGGCCTTCCTGTGATTTTCTGAGATGTCTCAGTAGAGTTGTCTAGGGCCACTGTGTAGTTGGCAAGAGTTTCCTACTGGTTCTGAGAAATGTTCTCTGGAAGAAGGGAGTTCCTTGATTAAATAAACTTGGAAAACAGTGCCTTCCATACTCCAGACTTGAAACTTTACAGTATCCACTTGCAACTGAAGATGCAGTAGAAAGCACAGCTAAGCTATACTTCACCTGGTATCTCCCAAATTTAGTTGACCACAGGACTGCTTTCTTTGTGACCTGCTCATTTCACATGGTGCTAGTATTATGTGTAACATACTTTGGGGAACACGATTCAGAGTGATTCACAAATTGAAATGTATTCTGTTCATATGACTCCAAGTTACTCAAGAGCAGTTTGGTTTATTTTTATAAAATTTATTTAGAGGAAGGATATTCCCTGTTGGTTTATTTAAAGGCTGATGTAAAGGATGGTGAGCAGCAGAACTGAATCAGTGGTGACTCCCTTGTTCCCCAGAATTGTTTACAGCGAGGACAAGGAGCAGGGACAGAACTTTTTCACACACCATCAAGCCAACCATTTTAAGCATTTAATTCAGTGGTTTAGAGGATGCTTATGGAGTTGTGCAACCATTGCCACTGTGTGATTCTGGACTGTTTTCATCACCCCCAAAAGAAAAGGCACTGGCCTTCACTATTAGCATAGGGTATTGTCACTTCCTGTTGTGGTGAATTGTAGGGTGGTACATGAACATTAATTCCAGTTGTGAACCAAATTGATCATGAAACAAATCAAATTTCTACATGAGGCTCATTGTCACCCACTGTGGAGTTTGTAAAGAGAAGTAAAATTTTGCTGGACACTTCCATTCACAAACTGTTCACAAAGTGTTTGTGAACCATGGAACCATTATGAGAGGCGAAAGATTTATACGACCTGTAGAATAACCAGAGTATCAGGTACCATTAGATAGTTCTTCCTTCAATTCTGATTTTGTTTCATGAATTGTCACTTATTAAGTTCATGTGTTTATATAAACATCATCTTGATGGCCTGACCCTTTTTATCACGAAAAAATGTCTTACTTTGTCTCTCTAGTATCTCTCCTAACTTTTCTCCAGAAACAATGTTTGTCTTATAAAGTCTGTTGTGTTTGATAATAGTGTAGTCCCTCTTTTTTTTGGGGGGGGGGGAGGGGCCCCATGCCCAGTCTCGGTTGCCTCTCAGCACACCCCAGGGGGTGGGAGGGCTGGCTAGATAGGCCCAGGGATCAAACCCCTGGCTCCTGCACCTATTTGCAGGCACTTTAATCCCCTGAGCTATTTGGCTTGCACCCTTCCGTGTACTTTTAGTTTATTGTCTTTAAAACTAAAATATGTCTGTTATAAATAGCATACAATTGGATCATGGTGGTTCTTTTTGTAAGTTTTACCTTTTAATTTTTTTGCTTTTTTGAGGCAGTGTCTCACTATGTAACCCAGGCTGGCCTCAAACTCAGTGATCCTTTGACGGTCAGCCTTTCAGTGCTAAGATTATGGAGTGCACCACCACAACCAGCTGCTTATTTTTAAAATTCTCTCAATTTCTGCTCTTTAATTGTATTTAGTCCATTTATATTTAATGTAAGTAGGATTTATGCCTGCTACTTTGATATTTTTTTTGTTCCCGAACTCTTCCTTTAATATTCTGTTGCTTTATCTATATTTTTTTGTTTGTTTGTTTGTTTGGGGTTTTTTGTTTTGTTTTTGCAGTACCAAGGATTGGTCTGAAGACCTTGCACTTGCCAGGCAAGTGCTTATTCTAGGGAGCTATCTCCCTGGTCCAGATTATTCTGTTGTTTTAAAAGATTTAGCATACCATCTTTAATTTGCTTCTTTTTATTTAGAAAAAATGTTAATGTATTTTAGTACAGGGTCTTATAGGATCTCACTATACAGATCTGATTCAGTGATCCTCCTGTTCTCAACCTCCCAAGTGCTAGGGTTACAGGCACGTGCTGTCACACCTAGTCTCATTTGCTGTCTCAGTGTGCTCCAAGGGTGGGGCCAGCATTGCACACAAGGGATTGAATTCTTATTGCTGCGCCTGCCTAAGCAGGCACTTTAATCCACTGAACTATCTGGCTGGCTCTTTATGCTTTAGTCCGCTGAACTATCTGTTTGGCCCTTTAATTTGCTTCTTTATTGTGTGTGTGTATATGTGCGTATGTGTGTGTGTGTGTGTGTGTGTGTGTGTGTGTTTTAAACTTTCTAAATGGCTGTCTTGAAATAACAGTTAACATTTCAATATATAACGATCTAACAATTAAAAAAGCTTTTGTTTTTCATGATACCAGGGGTGGAACCGAGAACATTACACTTATCAAGCAGGTGCTTATGCTGCTGAGTTATATCCCTGGCTCAATACATAACAATCTATCTCAGATTAATTCCGGTTCAATTTCAATAGTAGAGAAAATCTTAACTCCTATGTAGCTTCATTCTCATCCTTCTTTGCGCTGTTTGTGTCATTCAGATTGCCTCTTTATTCATTTCGTGGCCATCAACAGATTTATGACTTATTACCTTATACAGGGGTCTTTTATATCAGAGAGAACAATGCATGTTTCAAAAAAGTTACACTTATATTGTCATTCATACTTACAAATATAGTACTTTTACTGATAACTATTTCTTTGTGTGAACTTCTGTTACTATCTGCTGTCTTTTTTTTTTTTTTTTTTTCACCCTGAGGGGCTTCATGTATTTCTGCTAGTGACAAATTCCCATTCATATTTCACATTTTTTCTCTTATTCATATTTTCTCTTCCCCTCTCTCTTCTCTCCCTCTTTTTCTTCTCTTGTCCCTGTCTCCCTACACCTTTCTGTCTCTGTCTTCCACTTATTCCCCCACCACCACCACCACTGTGGTTGTGTCTTATTTCTTTGCTTTTGAAAGACTGATTTGCTATAGAATTCTTGGGTGAAAGTCTTTTCTTTCAATTCTCTGACTATGCCATCTCACTGCTGTCTGGGCTTTATGATTTCTGATGAGAGGTCAGCTCTTCATCTCATACAAGGATTTTTTCTTCTTTCTTTTTGAAACTGGGAATAGAACTCAACCTTGCACTCTCCAGGAAGGTGATGAGCTGTTGGACTATATCTCTGGCTTCATTGAGGATTTCTTATAAGCAATGCATTCCTTTTTCTTGCTTTCAAGATTTTTTGTCTTTATTTTTTTTTAAAGATTGATTATAAAATATCTACATTGAATCTCTTATTTATTTTATTTGGGTTTCATTGGACTTCTAGGATTGTGTAGATTTATGTTTCCAAATATAGAAAGTTTCACAAGCATTCTATCTTTTTCTACTTCTCTTTTTTTCCTTTTTTTTTAATTATAAAGGTAGAGAGAATAACTTTATTTTTTTAAATTTTGTGTGTGGGACCAGGGATTGAACTCAGGTCCTTGCATTTGACAAGCAAGCACTTATTCTACTGAGCTGTCTCCCCAGCCCCATTTCTTTCTTTCTTTCTTTCTTTCTTTCTTTCTTTCTTTCTCT
>PVKN010011474.1:0-21630 GCA_004027915.1 Capromys pilorides | reverse complement strand
TGCTTCAGAGCCCAGACCACCTCCCCTCAAGGCCTTCCCTGAAATTCCTGGAGTGGGAGGGTCCCAGCCCCTCCTTCTCCCCTCTTCTGGGATGCTCACTTCCCTGTTTCTCTTCCTGTGTGCCTCTAAATACAAGAGAAAGAAACTGAGGGTGGGACAGAAAAGCTCTGGTCCCCAGTGGTCTGGCACACTGAGGGACAGTGGTGAACATGACGGACTCCAGGGGAGCCAGGTTGCGGCAGCTGGGTCTGATGGGTAAGGCGGGGCTGGGACTCTGGACACTTGGGGAGGGGTGCAGAGGACAGCTGTGGTCTCTGCCCACCCAGGGCCTGGTTGATGTTCTGCTCACTCAGAGGAGGGAGAGCAGATAGCCAGTGGGCCCAGATGTTCTCTGGAGAACTTTGGGCACCCAACCTCTGTCTGCATTCAGCTGTTTCACTTGTAGAAGTGAGGAAGAGTGGACAGCTCCTGGTAGATGCTTGAGTGCTGAGGAGATAACACCTGGAATTCTGGGTTTCTAGGCCCTCCGCATATGGTGTTTGAGGTTCCAGATTCCTATGTACTGGGAGGAGGAAGTGGCTGGTGGTGCTTCTGCCCCTGCCCAGCTGAGGCCAGGACACTGTTTTCTGGAGCCCTGCTCTTTCTCTCCTGCAGGGTGTCAGGACAATGACCCTGTCTTCCTGGTCCTACAGCTGCTCTCCCTGGTTCTCTTCATTGGACTCCTGGTGGCCATCCTTGTCCAAGGTCAGTATAACATGGAAGGACGAGGATCCTTCAGGTAGCGCTGAGGCGGCGGGGGAGGGTGCTTCTGAAGCTTCATTCTCTGAGGTTGTGCTACACTGGGTACAGGAGAGGAAAGGGACAAGGGGGAAGTGGGCTCCTGGACCCCTGGCCTGTGTTTCTCAGCCTTCTCTGAGGGTCAGGTTTCCTCCTCTTTAAATGTGATGGAACAAGACCTTGGCTCTCAGATATGACGCAATGGAAGACAGTGAAGACCAGGGGATTGAGTGAGCGCTTCATAATTGTAATATTCTCCCCCCCCCACAACAGTGTCCAAGGTCCCCAGTGGTGAGGATGAGGAGAAAATCTACCAGGAACTTAACCAGATAAAGACTGGAGTTGGTGAGTAATTGGAATCCAAGTCTCCAAGAACCTGGTAAGGCCTTCCTCGGCTCACGGACACTCCTCTGTGCCTGATTCCTCATCTGTGAATAAGGAACACAAGGTACGTGCCAGTGTGGCACCCGGTGTTCACAGCGGGACGTGCACACGGTAGATACTCCAGTAAGCCCATTTCCGGGTTTCTCCCAGTTGAGAAGAAGAGCCGAGGTTCCCGGGTTCTCCTGGGACTTGGAAAGGGCTGTGGAAGTGGAGAGGAGAGCAGCTTCTCCAGATGCCGGGATCAAGGAAGCTTTGATTCTCCAGGACGTTAAAATCAGGCAGACATGGGAACAGCACCTCCAACATAGGTGCAGCCTGACGCGCCTCCCCCAACAGATCGCCTGTGCCGCCGCTGCCCCTGGGACTGGACGTTCTTCCAAGGGAAGTGCTACTTTTTCTCCAAGTCCCAACGGGACTGGCATGAATCCATCACTGCCTGTGAAGAAGTGGGCGCTCAACTGGTCATTGTGGAAAACGCTGAAGAGCAGGTACGCGTGCTTTGGCTAGGCCGGGGGTCCTAGCTCTGGGAAGCTGGGGAGGGGAAGTAACGGTTGGCCGGATCAGGGTTTTTCTGGACCAGGAACTGCTCTGTGCACTTGGAAAGGGCAGAAACCAATGGGTCGAGGGGTGTCTGATGCACCTCGAAGGAGACAGGCTCGGGCTCTGAACATGAACGCGTGCCTGGGGAAGCTCTCAGAGCGTTAGCATCGGTGTAGTGGCCAGTGGGGAAAAGTCCCCCGTGAGCCGTGTCTGCTGGTTTCCATAGTGTAGAAGTTAGTTAGCATCGTGGCTTAGTTCACCTCTCCAGAGGTGAGGTGCAGGACCAGCAGTCACGAGCTCGTCCGCTCTGGATGTGGCAGACACTTAGCCAGAGTAAGTCCATGTGGACATGCTGGGAGCTTGTCCCACTCTCTGAGCCCAAGCCAGGGCGCAGCTGTACAGAGCACACCCATGGGGGAGACTCAGGCCTCTCGAGCACACTTTGAGGTTCCTGGCCCGGCAGAACAGGAGGCTCAATGAAGGTCAAGCTGCAAGCAGAACCTCCTGCTAAAGATCAGGTAGACCCTAGCTTAAAATCGGGGAACGTAGCTCTTCCCGACATCTCCCCCCGCCACCCAGAGCTTCCTGCAGCTGTCTTCTAAGAAGACAGGCTTTTCGTGGATAGGACTCTCGGACCTGAACCAGGAGTCTGCGTGGCGCTGGGTGGACGGCTCACCTCTGGCCCTCAGGTATGTCCAAGGAGAAGCGAGGGAGCATGCTCTAGAGTGGAGGTGGGTCCCCAATCTCTGGTTTCAGTGACATTTTGGGTTCTATTCCCCTTCAATATAATCTACTTATTGCACTTAGGAAGGTGATCCTCAGACCCACACAGAGATGAGATGACAGGAGTCTCAAATCCTACCATGAAAGTAGTTTGCATCTTGAGATACAGATCGAAATATAGTGCATCGATAACAGAAAATCTGAGGTTTCGTAAGACCAACAGCTCAGGAGACAATTGCCAAGACAGCTTCTTTTCCTCCTAGACTGAGGGGGGTGTATACAATCTTTTTTAAATATGTTGTGGCCTGCTCAGCCTGCCCTGCAGGTAGGGCTGGTGCAGCATGTGGTGCTGGGGATCAAACCATGGTCTCTGTGGTTGCCTAAGCTTGCCTAAGCAGGCGCTTTAGACTGCTGAGCCATCTCACCGGCACTGGAGGTGTATACATCATGCCATAGCACCAATGGGGGAAGAGTCAGGGCTGGTGAAGAGGCAGAGGGTGGGGAAGCTGTGACAGAACCTTTCTTCAGGGCCATGGGAAGGGGTGGGCAAGGCAGCGAGGTGAGCAGAGTTAGGATGGCTCCTTGTAGCATCAGAAGGTGTGGGGGTGGAGATGCTGTTCCTAGTTTCCTGGTACTCAACCCGTGGGAGGTGAATCAGGGTCCAGATCCCAGCGAGGGGTGTGGTTGGAGGTGCAGGGCTCAGATGGGTTGGTTTACATCTGAAAATGACGACCTCAGCAAGAGGGTTTCTGCTAAGCATGGGAGCAACAGAGGCCAGGGGCCAAGTTCCTGGGACTCAGGTGTGTCGCTGGGACCCCAGGCAAGGCACGTCTTCCGTATGCATGCAGGGCGGGTTTGAAACGATCGGGTGTCTAGTAGCTAGAACAGGACTCCCAGAAGGCGCTGGGGCAGAGACTGATGCCCTGACCCCCTCACAGCCTCATGCAGTACTGGAACGAAGGGCAGCCCAACAACTACAAAGAACAGGACTGCGTGGAATTTAGGGGTGATGGCTGGAATGACGCCAAGTGTGGCATCAAGAAATTCTGGATCTGCAAGAAACCTGCCACAGCGTGCTCCCACCAGTGAGGACCAACGGCCCCCCTGCAGCCCCTGCTGCCTGGCGGCCTTCTGGGGAGCAGAGCTGTGCCACATGTATTCTAGTTTTTTTCTCCCACTCTGGATACAGAGATTCAAACAGTGACTCCAGGACCCTCTTTTGTCACACACCTCAGCCCCAATGAGGCTGGACTGCTGCGGCCCTCTCTGATGTCTCCAGGTTGGTTCCCCCTGGCTTAGTGATTGTGGTTCTGATTCATCTAACTTAATGCAATGAGCAGCTGTGAGACCTATCCAGAGGCTGGTATGCTTTGTGAATCCACTTTGTCTTCCTTGATGACGTTGCTAGGTGGGCATTGCCAGGGGCAGCTGCTGGCACAGGCACTGGGGCTTTATCCCACCCACCCCCCACCTGTTTTCCTTCCACTGGCTCAACTCCCTTGCACCTGCCCTGGGACCCTTTGCCTGGGGACTTTCCCTGGTTGCTGCGGCTCATCCTGCAGGCTGAAAACATGAAGGAACCGATTTCTCCTTTCAATGAACGTCTAGAGGTGTCTTGATGTCCAAATACCCCAGCTCCTGCTCCCCCCCCCTCTTTGGGGACTCTGGGGTAGACGCCAAAGTGGGCTCCCAGGTCTCTCTTCAAGGAAAGATGTGTTTCTCCAGCGGCTGTGATGTCTGAGGGAAGCAGCTGTCACCTGGGAGCCCTTCCTGTGGCCAAGGTCTGCCCCAGGGAGCTAGTCACCTTCTCCAAGGTCAAGCTCCTTCCTGGCACTGCTAACACAGGTGCAGGATGGTGAGGATCAGGGCAGGCTGGGCCGCATGGGAACAACTCCGAAGGGTCATTCAGGTTCCAAAGCTCTTGCTGCTGTCTGACCTCCTCTGCTGGACCTGTCCCTTGACCATTCCTGCTCCCTTACTTGGGAAAAATAAAAGTACATATTTAATCTTTATCTCGACTCTTAAATGATACGCATGTCTTTTGTTTGTTCTAATCAGCCCTACCGACCAGATTTGAACTTACGATAGCATGGTGGCTAGGGGTGAGATTCTGAGATAACTTCAGTGTGATGCTGGTCACCCGAGGAACTAAAGACCTCCCAGAACCCATTGGTTGGTGTGAGTTTTGATACATAAAAGAAGGAATATTACTGCCAGGTGCAGTGGTTCTAGATCTGTGATCCTGAGGCTGAGGCAAGAGGAATTAGGTTTGGACTGTAGAGTGAGACTGCCTCAAAAAAGCAAAAATAAAGTTAGTGATTACATAAATAAATAAATAAATAATTAATTAATTAATTAATTTTAAAAAAAAAAGAACCAAAGATGTGGTCAAAGGAACTGGAATTCTCAGCCTCACTCCCGTCTTTAAGGAGAGGGCCCACCAGTCAGCTTTTCAACACTATGAAAAAAGAATACTCAAGAATAACAAAGGAAAGGAGGAAAGATTTGTTGGGGAATCCATGTTTAACTTGTTTAAAAGTGTTTCATTTTTTTGTTGTTGTTGTTGTTTTGAGACAGGGTCTCGCTATGCAGCTCAGGCTGGCCTTGAGCTCACTTCGTAGCCCAGGCTGGTCTCGAACTCACAAGAACTAATCCTCCTGCCTCAGCCAACCGAGTGCTGAGATAACAGGTGTGCACCACCCACCCTCGGCTTCTTTTCTGTTTAAATTTATTTCATTTTTATTAGGGCATGCTTGCACATATCCCAGTCACGTCTATGTGGGGAGCTCGTGCATGAATACAGCATGTCTTGGTTGTTTCCCATCTCTTGAGTCCCTCCCTACATTTTTTCTCCCTTCTTCCTCTTCCTACCCCTCCTCCATCTCCAAATAACTCTCTCTGTTTCTTTCCTACCATCTCTCTTTTGTTTTGAGTAATGAATTTATTTTCAACACAATAAGCCAAGCAACACTCTCATAACCATGTAGTTCACCAATCTGAACATTTACAGGGTAACTCAAACACTAAGTCTAATAAAATAAGGAGGTGATACATAGAGAAATCCTTTATGTCTCTCATGAGAGGTACGAATTTGATTTCTTGAAGTTAATAATGAAGATGGGGATGTTCGCCTGGTCCCCCTCATTGCTTTGCCCTATTCTCCACTCACAGAGTGGATTTTGTGCCCCATCCCTCCCTATGATCTTTGAAATCCACTGGTGTAAGCATTGTGGTTCCTCGGGAGGAAATCCTTTTGCTCAAATAAACACCAATGTCTTCATCAACTTGGAAATACAGATTGGCTATTGGCTATTAGAGTTTTCTCCACTGAACATGCATGTCTCCTAGTCTTCTACAGTTGTTACCTGTTAAGTCAGCCTCATAAAAACAGTGGCAACACATTTAGCTCCTGTGCAGGTGGGTATAATGAGTGGTCATTGGAGAAAACTCACAGATGAATTGATAAGTAATGTTTTGAATAACAGCAGAATGTGATTCTGTGTTGTTTTGTTTTTACTATCATGTATTCTCTTCAAAAAATAATTTTAGAAAGACAGAAAAAGGAAAGATGAGGAGCCAACTGGGTCTATCTTACTTGTATCTTACTTGGCTCATGCCAACTCAGCTCTTTATAGGTAATCACTGTATGTTCTGAATATCCTCATACTGGGCTGGTGAGGTAGCTCAGAGGTCTAAAGTGCCTGCTTAGGCAAGCTTAGGCAAGCACAGGGACCGTGGTTGGATCCCCAATGCCACGTGCTGAGCCAGCCCTGCCCACAGGGAGGGCTCAGTCAGCCACAAAATAAATAAATACCCCGATACCTATTTAATCTTTGCATTCCTGTATAGCCTCAGAACACAACCTGTTATATTGTATGAATATCCTAAATAGTCATAAAAAGGGAATAATAAGGAAAACACATCTTTCCTTAATTTGACTCTTACAACTACATCTTAGGCTTCTCGTAGAAGAGCAACTGTGTGACAGCTACATTTTTCTGTCGGGCTTCTTTCAGGCAGCATCGTGGTCTCCAGTTCCATCCATCACCTAGTGCTGACATGGCTTCATTCTCCTCTAAGGGTAATGAGTAGCTCCCAGTGGGGCCCATGCACCACATTCCCTTCAGGGAGTCACCGGCTGAGGGCATCCAGGCTGCTTCTGGAGCTTCACTAGTGTGAGTTGTGCTCTATCCACACAGGCACACGTCTGTCCCCAGGGTGTGATGTCCTTAGTTCTTACAAGAGTACAGCTAGCATCGATATAGCTGGGTCAACTGGAATTTCTCTAATTTTCTGCAGTCTCCAAACTGATTTTTTAAATTCCTTTTGAAAAATCTTCTATTTATTTATTTATTTATTTATTTATTTATTTATTTATTTATTTGGTACAGGGTTTTCTTGCTATGCAGCTCAGATTCATAGTGATCTTCCTGTCTCAGCCTCCTCAGTGCTGGGATTACAGGCATGCACCACCACGCCTGCTTTTGGTGGCCAGCATGGTGCTCCTGGGGTTCTGGGGCCAGCACAGCATGTAGTACGGGGGATCAAACCTGGATGCTTGTGCTTGCCAGGTGAGTGCTTAGACTGTTGAGCTATCTCCCCAGCCTTCTACAGTGATTTCTAAAGTGGCTCTTGTAGTCTACATTCACACCAACATGGCTTCTTTTGTACCAATCCCAAGCTGTTTCACTGCTGCAGCTTTGTAGTACAACTAGAAATCTGGAACTGTGTTGCCTCCGGCTTTGCTGTTTTGCCTCAGAATTGCTTTGGCTCTTCCAGGTCTCTTCCAGCTCTGCGTGAACTGGGGACTTTTTTTTTTTTTTCTAGTTCCAGAAAGAACATTTTTGATATTTTAATAAGAAGTTCATTAAATCACTTGGGGTCACTGGCTATTTGAACAATTGATTCTGCCTGCCTAGAAATGGGGAGCATCTTTTCATTTCCATATGCCCTCTTCAATCTCTTTCTTTAGAGTTCTACAGATTTTGTTTTGCTTTTTGTACCAGGAATTGAACTCAGGACCTTGAGCTTTCCTGGCAAGTATTTGCACCACTGAGCTATACTCCCTGGCCCAAGTTTTGTAATTTTTGTTGTAGAAAGTTTTTACTGTCTTGATAAAAAATATATTTGGCATTATCACGAATAGAATTGTTTCCCTGATTTCTGTCTCACGCTGGTTTGCTTTTGGTTTACAGGAACATTTGGGGAGTTTTCTTCTTTGTTTTATGCAGGTTGGGAGTTTGTTTGGTTTGGCTGGGTCCACTTTTGTGGTACTAGAGTGTGAATCTAGGACCTTAGCAATGAGCTGCCACCTGACCTGTTCTTTTTCTTTTGAGACAGGATCTTTTTTGATGTATTTTAGTACAGGGTCTACAGGGTCGCACTACATAGATTGGGCTTGTCGTGATTCTCCTGTTTTCAGCCTCCCAAGCACTGGTATTATAGGCATGCACCACCACACCTAACCTCCATACAGTCTCAGCGTGCCCCAGGAAGTGAACCCTGGCCACTGCAAGATGGGATCGTGCTAAGTTGCTAAACTGTGATTCTCCTGCCTCAGCCTCCCAGAGTGCCTAGATTCTGGGTGTGCACCACCACACCTGACTCAAGTCCGCTATTGATTCCCATGTATTGATTTTGTATGCCACCCCATTGCTGAATTTATTACCTCAAAGAGTCTTCAGGTGGATTTTTTTAGCGTTGTCAATATATAGGATCCTATTGTCTGCAAATAAGGGTGATTTTATTTATTCCTCCTCTGCTATCAACTCTTTATTTCTTTCTCTTACCTGATTACTTATTAAATTTTTGAGGACTATACTGAACAGTAGTGGTGACAGTGGACATCTTTGTTACATTCCTTGCTTGAGAGGGAATGATTTCAGGATTCCCCCACTCAGTATGATGTTAACTGTGGGTGTTCTGTGTATGGGTGTCACCAAGTTTGAGGTAAGATCCTTCTATATCTATCTTTGCCAGGGTATTTATAATGAAAGGTGTTGAATTTTTTTGAAGGTATTTCTTTTTTCTTTATTTTAGGGAAAGGCCTACAAGGTGTTCAGGGTCTCACTGCTGGGTCAGACTTGTAGTGATCTGCCTGTTTACAGCCTCCCAAGAGCTGGGATTACAGGCACACACCACCATGCCCAGTCTCAATTGTCATCTCAGTGTTCCCCAAGGGATGAGGCTGGCACTGCAGGCCCAGGGATCGAACCCTGCTCCTGTGCCTGCTGGTAGGTACTTTAATCCACTGAGCTATTTGGCTGGCCCTTCAAAGGCTTTTTCTTGCATCAATTAATCATTTTATTTTTATCTTTGACATTATGTGGTGCATTAAATTTATTAATTTATGTATATTGAACCATCCTTGGCCTCCTGAGATGAACCCCGTTTGGTCACAGTGTATGGTCTTTTCAAAAATTGTCAAATTTGGACTGGGGAGATAACTCAGTAGTCTAAGTACCTTCCTAGCAAGCACAAGGACCCAAGTTTGATCCCTGGTACTGCTTTCTCTCCTATCCCCAGAACCCTTTCTAGCCCAAAACCAAGTGTGGTGGTGCATGCCTGTAGTCCAAGCACTGGGGAGGCTGAGACAAGAGGGTTTCTATGTGTCTGAACTGCATAGTGAGACCCTGTAACAAACAAAACTTTTTTTTGTCTTTTTGAGATGGGGTCTTGCTACGCAGTTCAGAGTGGCCTTGAACTCACTTTTGTAGCCCAGGCTGGTCTCGAACTTGCACTGATCCTCCTGTCTCCACCTCCCAAGTGCTGGGCTTACAGGCATGTGCCACTACACCCAGCTCCAACAAGACATTTTCAAATTCAGTTTGTTGATACCTTATTGAGAGTTTTTAGGGGCTAGGGAGATAGCTCTGTGGCACAAGTGCCTGCCTGGCAAGTGCAAGATCATGAGTTCGAACCCCAGTCCGAGAGAGAGAGAGAGAGAGAGAGAGAGAGAGAGAGAGAGAGAGAGAGAGATTTGCATCTGTGTTCAATAATATTGTTGTTGTGCAGTTTTCTGTTGTCTCTCCTGAGTCCTTATCTGGTTTGGGTATCAGGAGAATGTTGACTTTACGGAACGAGTTTAGACACAGTTCCAAGCTTGGATTCATAACTACCAGAGGATCTATTTTGTATCATTCAGTTCACCGAAACGTATTGAGGTCTGTTTCAGGTCCCTAGATATGGGTAACCTTGGTGAATACTCCACGGGGAGTTTGAGAAAACAAGGTGTTCTCTGGTTGCATAAAATGCATGTGTGTCTGTGTAACACGTGGATGTGTGGAAATCTGATCGCTTTGGTTGTCTGTGGCCCTCTGTGAACACAGTGCCTGTGTGCCATTCATGTCCTAGGGGGGACATTTCTTCCACCCCCTGAAGGCCTCAGTCACCACCAAGGTTCAAGTTGTTGTCACCTACCAAAGTGTCCCTGTCATATAAGAACTGAAATTCAGACCCAGTGTTATCTGTTCCCTGACATCTGTGCAAACCAGGAAGCCCTGGAAGGGTCTGACCACAAGTTCCTCTCCACACGTAAATCCTGTGCACATGATCCCCTGGCCAAACAACTCTTCTTATTGAGGCTACCGGACTCAGTTTCTACTCATTTTATGTCACTGGGCATTTCTCCCCACTGCTGACTCTCCATTTTGAGTTCCAGTCAAGATTAGTTCTCCCTTTTCTCAGGAAAAAAAAATCCTCAACGAAAGTTAGAGTGCGGTTTTCTATGTCCTAATACATTCACTCCCCTGGAAGATTGACTCATTCATTTCACTGCGGGTCTCCACAGTCTGCTTTTTCATTGCTGTACAATTGCTCACCTTCCAGAGCCACCATTTTTTCCCCATTCCTCTATTGGTGTATTGCTTTTTTTTTTTTTCAGTTTTGGCAATCGCGAATAAAACTGAAATGAATTATTTTGATTTTTGTTGGGAGCTGCAGAAGCGGGAAAATCAGTCAAAGGTGTGTAGGCAGGGCTAGGCCTCCCTGCCTAAAGCAAACAAGCTACCCCAGCCCTGAGATGAACATTCTGCTTGATGAAGGTCAGCTATTAGTTGCTAGGCAACCTTGGGTCATGGGTTACTAACTTTGCAAAGGTATAAAGAAATGTCCATTTTGTTTTGCTGGTTTGGTGGGTTCATCTCCCCAGTGAGGCAGACAAGCTACCACCTGCCAAGCTTTTGTCTTCTTAGCTATCTTATATAAGGATTTTTTTTTTTTTTTGCGGGACTGAGGTTCAAACTCATGACCTTGCACTTGCCAGGCAGGCACTTGTGCAACAGTGCCTATCTCCCCAGCCCCATTTCTTAGCTATCTTTCTCTCATTCCCACTGCCATTTCTAATCAGGTAGAACCAATCACACCAAGACCAGTGGATCCCTACTGCTTTCTCTCTGAGGCCCTGCAATTCTTCTTGGCTCACAGCATACATCATGAAGACAGATCCACCGCCCCACCCCCCCAGGATCCATTTCCAGCTCTACTATTGACCAGTTGTGTGGTATTGAGCCTGGCTTCCCTAAGCTTTTAGTTCACTCAACAGTAAAACAGAAGGCAGATTGTCATGGTGTGGAGATTTTGCAAGGAGAACAAGATAATACAGGACACATATTTTGTAAGGTTTCTATAATAGCCACCCAAAGAATCGTACACAAAAAGAATGCAGGAAACCTGTTGGCACACTAAAGAGTGAAGAATCGATCCGAGGGCCTGGATCCCATGATCCAGCTGAAGATTTTGAGCTCATAGCAATGCCTCTGTTATGGTGTGTGTCTAGTTGTCCCCCAGAGCCTCATGCAATCATGGGGCAGGGACTTCTAGAGTTTGAGACTGACTCATGATCCACTGGGATTATAGGTCTTAGTACTGATGGGATTGTGGGTCTGAGCACTGCTGGGATTATGGGTGTGGCTTGAGGCAGATAGCCTCAGTGTAATAGGAAAGAGACAGAGAGACAAGCTCTGTTACCTCTCTCTGTTGCCTCTGTTTCCATTGTTGCTGTTCCACCACCATGAAGAGTTGCCCTCCGCAATATGCGAATCTGCTTTGGAGCCAGCCAAGTATGAACTGAAACCTCCAGTAACTGTGAGCTAAATAAACCTTTCCTTCCTTCATTTTGGGTGTTGGGTATTTGTCCCAGCAATGGGAAGAGAGTAACTGAGAGAGCCTCCCACAAGTCCAACTACAGGCCTACAACCCAGGGTAATGCCTCATGCAGGCCCACCTCATGGATCTGTGCTGGAAAGGCCTAAAGGCCAATGGTGGAAGCTAAACCGTCTATGCCAGTGGGATAAAGGATCTGTGCTACCAGCTGAGGATTCTGCACTGGAGCCAGGAAAGAATCCTCAAGGTAAAAACCAGAGCTACCTGGAAAGGTACCACAGTGAGTTCCTGAGCTCCTCTGAGAGGAACAGCTAAGCTCCTATCAGGAGAGCCTACGTGGCAAGCTTCTCCAGGAGCTGCACTGTGTACCATCTTTCCCTCCAGAGCCAGGAAACAGTGCTCAAAGTGAGGACCAGAGCTCCCAAGAAAAGAGCTGCAGGGCCAGTGAGATGGCTTGGTGGCCTAAAGCGCCTGCCTAGGAAAGTTTAGGCAACCACAGGGCCTACGGTTCAATCCCCGGCACCACATGCTGCACCAGCCCCACCCCCAGGGAAGGCTGAGCTGGCCATAACATAAATAAATGAGGCTAAAATAAAATAAAATAATAAAATAAAAAGAACTGCAGCCATCCCTAGTGACAAAGAGGTCCAAGCTCCTCCTCTGATGAGAACAAACAAATTCACCAGGAGAGCCAGCGTGGCAAGGTCCTCCAGCAGAATAGCCCTAGAGAACCAGCAGCTTCCAACAGCTCCAACAGCTGCTCCAGACAGCTTCCCTTGCAGCCTCCCAACAGCTTCTCTAGCTCTGCCTCCTATGCTGCTGGCAACAACCCTCAGGTGGGCCTCCCACACCCAGCACCATGCTAGTTCAGTTCAGCTGGGTGTAACAAGCTGACACCCAGTTGGCAGTCCACCACACAGCGTCCTTCACAGGCCGGGGAGGCCAAATGAGTATAAACATAGAACAGTCAAAATGCCTGACAACATGGGGCATTAGATAAACGTCAGCAATGATCCAGCCTGACTCCCGTAAGTCCAAAGAAGCACCAGAAATAAGGATATTGGCCAAGCAAGGCAGCAAGCCTGGAGCTGGAGGGGAGGGACGGTCCCTTCAAGGAGACTGGGAGCATCTGCCTTGCCACAGGCAGAGAAGGAACTGAAAAGTAGCTTTCTCTTACAACTCACTGCTTTTGTGAGAGGCATCCCGCAGCTTGTCCATGCCACGCTTGACACTGCTGGGAGCCCATGCCACCCCCATCCCTCCTAGAACTTTCTGAAACATCTGGCTACTGCCCTATAGAGTGTCCAGGCTCATGGCTCCCTCCCTCCTACCTCTTCCGGGCCAAATACTCAGTTCCCTATTTGTCTTCCTGTGTGAGAGTGAATTCAGGGAGTGAGGGAAGGGGGTGGGGAATAAAAGCTGAGGTTCCCACTGGTCCTGGGCACTGAGGGACAGCAGTGACCATGACAGACTCCAAGGAAGCCAGGGCACCGCAGCTGGGCGTCCTAGGTGAGGCTGGGCTGGGGCACTGGAGCCCGGAGAGGAAGCGTGGAGGGGAGCATGACAGGTCTCAGCCCACCCAGGCCAGGCTCTGACTGATTTTTCTACCTGTTCAGATGAGGAAGAGCTGAGATCCGTTGGCCCCAGAAATTTCCTGAAACGCTTGGGCAACCAACGAATTTCTGGATTCAACTGCTGTGCAGGTAGAGCAGGGCTGGGGACCGAGGAGGAGAGGACAGCTCCTCCCAGACTCTTGGGTGCTGAGAAAGAACAGGTTGGATATCTGCTGCTCTCTTGCATCCCAGAAGGTGCAAGGAGGGAACTGGGACTCTGTACCCTGCCAAGGAAGAGTCTTCTGGCCGGATGGTGCCTGGGCCAGACTGAAGAAGGGGCACTGGCTGCTGGAACCCTCTTCCTCTCCCACAGGGTACCTGGGAAATGACTGCTCCCGCCTGGTCCTACAGCTGCTCGTCGTCACGTTGTTTTCTGCGCTCCTGGTGGCCATCCTTGTCCAAGGTCAGGGGAGGACTGAGGGTTGCGACAGGGGTTGGGCTGAAGCTGGGCTGGGGTCCTTCAGTGCCTTTAGAAGCTTCTTAGGATCCCTTCTCCAGCTGGTGTGAGGGAGGAGAGTGAGTGGGTGCACTCGGCTGCAGGGTCTACTTCCCCTCGCCTTTTTGGCCATCTTTGGTAATCAGATTTCCTCTCTTTTGAGTGGGATTGAACATTTGTACTCAGATATGTCACCTCTGGAAGCCAACTCCTTGGCACATATAAGGCCAATACATGCTTAATTAAAAAAAAACACCACAAGGGCTCAGTCACTGCCTGTTTTTCTTGGCACAGTCTCCAGAAGTCCAAGCTTCCAGGAACTAGAGCAGGAGCAGTCAAATCAAGAGAAGATCAAGCAGGAACTTAACCAGCTGAAGGCTGGAGTGGGTGAGTCCCCAAGGGCCTGAGGCAGCCTCAGTGGGTGGTCACTTTGCCTGATTCCCTGGCTCTCCCTGAGCCTCCGTTTCCTCCTCTGTACTCCGGGATCACAGAGAACCCTCCAAGGTAGCATCTGGTCTGCAGAGGGCGCCAGGCACACAGTAGACAGCACTTACGCTAGTCCATCCCCTGGACTCTGTTCTCACTCCTAGATGCTGCTTCTTATACTCTAGAGGAAAAGAGCTGGGGCACCTGGCTTCTCTTGGGGAAGGAAAGGAACTCAAAGAGAAGTGTTTCACAGGGTTCCATGTCAAGAGAGGGCCTGAGTCTCTGAGACTCACAAGCTTGGTTAACCCAGGAACGTGAGCATGGACTCATGAGTTCAACACGGGTTCACCTCTCCCGATAGACAACTGTGCGGGTCCTGCCCCGGGACTGGATAAGTAAGTGACAGAGAACTGAGAGGGCCTGGGTACCATGTTGCTTTGCTAGTGTCTCCTGGCCTCTCTGAGCCTCAGTCTGCTCATCTGTGAATTGGGGATAGGGGGCCACAGACAGGATGGTGCTAGCTTTTCACAAGGCAACACACACACAGTAGGAGCTCAACTGAGCCAGTTTCCTGGCCTCTCCTCCGACATCACAGTCTCTATTTCTCCCATCCTGGAGAAGGTGGGACCAGGGTTCCTGGGGTTTCCCAGGGTAGGATGGGACTCAGGAAGTGGTCAGGGAAGTGTTGCCCTGGGGCGCTGAGTCAGGGAGGGTCCTGAGACGCGAAGTCCGGAACAAGACATCCAGATGTGAGCCCACCCTGCCCATGTCTTCCAACAGACAACCTTTGCCGCCCCTGCTCCTGGGACTGGACGTTCTTCCAAGGCAAGTGCTACTTCTTCTCCAAGTCCCAGCGGAACTGGCATGACTCGGTCACTGCCTGCCAGGAAGAAGGGGCTCAGCTGGTCATCGTGGAGAGCGTGGATGAGCAGGTGCTTCCGGGTGGCCCTCTCCTTGTTGGCAGCGGGCATCTGCTCTGCTCCCTGGCCAAGTTCAGAGGAGATGGTTGGTCAGGTCAGGGTTTTCTGGATGAGGGGCTACTTACTATGGCTGATTTCAAGCTACGAGAGGATGTCGCTTGGTGGGAAACTGACAACAGGTTATGTGCACGACGAGCAGTTGTGAGCCGGCATGATCTGTCCCCAGCACGTTAAACTGATCCTGAGAACATTTGTGTGGGCCTGCTCAGAATTAACCAGACAGACAAACATGTGGTGCTGACAGTTGTGTATGAGGAGAAACCAGCTACACACCTTCCCTGTGTACAAATCAGATCACGTCTGCCTAGAGCATACAGACGCGAGACAAGGGCATGGGCCAGACCACAGTAGGCGGTCGAAGGTCAGGCTGGAAATGCGGGGTGGGGGATGGCGTCCTCCTGACTCCTCTTTCCCCCCTCTAGAGCTTCTTGCAGATGACTTCTAAGAGTAAAGGCCGCAGCTGGATGGGACTCTCAGACCTGAACAACGAATCCACATGGCACTGGGTGGACGGCTCTCCACTGTCGCTCAGGTAGACCTGAGGAGAAGGGAGCACCCGATAGAGAGGGTGGGGTTCTGAAACTCTGGCTGGAGCTGCACTTGAGGTTCTTCTGCAGCATACACCTGCACTGCATGGCCCAGTCCACATAAGAGTCTGTGATACTTGCTGAGTTGAGGGCGGTGGCCTTTGCAGCCTCGTCCAGATAGGGTCAGGTCCTGAAATTTCACCATGAGAACTGCAGGAAAAATTGCAGCCAGGACAACTTAAATGTAACTCAGGTGATAATTTCATTCTAAAAGGTAGCTTAAGCTGGGCATAGTGGCGCACACCTGTTTCCCAGCACTTGGGAGGCTGAGGCAGGAGGATCAGTGTGAGTTTGAAACCAGCCTGGGCTACACAAGTGAACTCAAGGCCAGCCTGAACTGCATAGTGAGACCCTGTCTCAAAAAGACAAAAAAATAGATAGATAGATAGATAGATAGATAGATAGATAGATAGATAGATAGAAAAAAATAAAAGATAGCTTAGCTGGGTGTGTTGTGCATGCCTGTCATTCCAGCATTCTGGGAGGCTGAGACAGGAGGATCATTTCAAGTCCAGGACTAGGCTGGGCTACAAAGGGAGCTCAAGGCCAAACTGAACTAGATAGCAAGAGCCTGTCTAAAAAAGGCAAAAAAGAAAAAAAAAAGAAGAAAGGAAGGAAAAAAGGAAGAAAGAAAGACAGACAGATAGACAGAAAGAAGGAAAGAAAGAGAAAAAAAGAAAGGAAGGAAGGAAGGAAGGAAGGAAGAAAGAAAGAAAGAAAGAAAGAAAGAAAGAAAGAAAGAAAGAAAGAAAGGCATCAATGGTAGCTTGTTCTACACACAGATCTGAAGGGAGGGAGTGTGTATCCCACCATGGGTGGATCCCATGGGGCAGCACTAAGGGAAATCCAGAAGTTGAAGGAGGAAGGGGTGGGTAAGACGCTACGTTCCTGTGTCCACAGGAAAGACTAACTGAAGAAGAGTAAGCAGTTGTAGGATTGGCTGCTTTTTAACATTAGAGGACTCTGGGAGTAGGGGCCATTCCCAATTGTCCACTTCTAGGGAGGTGTATAGTGCAAATAACCAGTAAGGGAGCTGGTTGGGACATCAAGTCTTCATTGGCTATTCTGTATCTGAAAATCACACCTTCGGCAGGACGCTGCTCTATCATGGTGGACAATGAGGATCAGGGTCCCAACGAGATCCAGTGACTCAAATGTAGGAATCCGTTAGTCTTACTGTGAACGGTTCTACCCCGGGGAGACATGGCAGTAGGAATGAGAAAGATAGACAAGAAGACAAAAAGCTGAGCTAGGTGGTTGCCAGTCTGCCTGATGGGCAAGACTAACTCACTCACACACAAAAAATGGTCCTTTATACTTTTGCGAAGTTTGTACCACGTGGCCCAAGTTGCCTAGCAACCAATAGCTGGCCTGAACCAGCCAGGATGTTTTTCTCAGCACTGGGGCAGCTTGTTTGCTTTAGGCACTGAGGCCTAGCCCCACCTACACACACCTGATCCATTTCCTGGCTTTCTGTGGCTCCCGACACTCAAGCAGGTCACTGAGTGTCCAGAATAAGGTGCGTCTGCCATATGCACGCAGGATCCATGTGAACACATAGTTTCCCGAAGCTAGACATGTGGTTCAGAGAACAGGGGTGGGGACAGAGGCTCGTGTGCTGGGTGCCCCTTTGCAGCTTCATGAAATATTGGAACCCAAACGAACCCAACAATGTGGGAGAAGAGGACTGTGCTGAATTTTACGGCGACGGTTGGAACGACAGCAAGTGCGACATTAGCAAATACTTCATCTGCAAGCGACCTGCAGCCTCCTGCTCGAGCTGACCGCCGCTCCCCGTCATGGGTCCTGCAGCTCCTCCCTGACTGCTGGTGCTGATTTCTTAGCAGAGAGCTGGCTCTCTTCCACACTTCTCTTCTCCGGGGCTTGGCCCCCTCTGCCGCCCTCCTTCCTTCCAGATGTTCCCGGACTTCCTGGCTGTGTCTCTGGCCTGTCTTGGCAGGTGTGGGACACATCCAGAGGCAAGCGGGTGCCTTCCTCTGCCTCCACCCTCTTGCTGATGCCAGAGATTGTTTTTGCAGTGCCATATGTAGCTCCTGCTGGGTCCTCTACAGCTTTAGCCCAGCCTCGTAGAGTTGCTTTTCATCTACTCAGCTGCTACCCATGTTTCCTGCGGCACTACCTGGGGACTTTTTCTAGTTGCTATAGCTCTCCCTATACACCCATGGCATCAGGGAACAGAGCCTCTTGGACCCTCTTGAATCAGTGACTATCTAGACTTGTCCCATAAATACCCTGGTCCCCAGCTTCCTTGGTTGGAACCTGGGGAACCCTGAAATGTTCTTCCCATGTCTCCCACCCAGAAAGAACTCTTGCCACAAGTCTGGAAGCTCTTTTGTTGGCAGCTGTCACCTCACAGCCCCTTGTCCTTGACTGAGACAGGGAGCTCCTTTCTGGAGCAGCTCAGAGGTGTGCGGGTCGATGAGAACCTCTTCCTGTAGGCTGAACACGGGACAGCTCTGAAGGGCCTTTCAGGTTCCAGGGCTCCCTCAGCCGCTGTCAGACCTGCTCTGCTGGATCTATTTCCCTGCCCGTTTCAGCTCCCTTGCTTGGCAAAAATAAAAGTAAGCATTTGGTCTTGGGATTCCTGAGTGGTGCTGGGGTCTTTGTGAGTGCTTTTGGCCCCACATGCATCTATGTTGATGCAGTGGCTTGGGACAAGGAGGAAGCCTCAGTCCAGGGCTGCTCATCAAAAAGACCAACTCGGTCATCCAAGGGCATGAACTGCAGCCCCACAGGTCTTAAAACCCAGAAGTGGTCACTGAATTTTAAACTCTATAATGTTGCTCGAACAGTAAGAATTTCTTGCCATGTTAAGACCTAAGCTGCTAGTTGTATAAAGGCCAATATTCAGGAAAGGGAGATTGATGTGGAAAAATTCAACCGTCAGCATCTTGAGAAGACACACAGCCTTTCAACCCTGAAGTTCTATACCGAGGGATTTGGGGGCACAGATGGCTTTCACAGGGAGGGAAAAGAGGAGCAAGACGGGGGCTGTGTGCTAGGCAGTCTCTGTGTCCTTCGAATCACATATCTCCTGTCTTCTCTGATCAGAACTTCACAATGGAACTTGACCTCTTGTGGCAAGATCCTGAATACATTTCTTTTTTTAAATTTATTTATTTATTTTTATATTATGGCTGGCTCAGCCTGCCTGGGGATGGGGCTGGTGCAGCACGTGGTGCTGGGGATTGAACCGTGGTCCCGGCAGTTGCCTAAGCTTTAAGCAGGTGCTTTAGACCACTGAGCCATCTCACCAGCCCCAAGAAAATTAATCTTTTTTTTTTTTTTTTTTTTTTGTGGTACCAGGAATTTCCAGGCAAGCACTTATTCTACTAAGCTATCTCCCTAGCCTGGTCCAGAATATATTTTGAGAGAGAATTTTTCTGCAAGTCAGTCTTCAACCATTTACATGCTTTGTGACATTTGGTGCCCAGAACTAAAGCCTGAGGAGGGGTAATAGTATAGTTATCAGATATGGCTTTTGTAAGCAAAACAATAATAATTAATATCTAGCAGTTTCTGTCTTAATGATTTACTGCACCTGGAACTTGTCTTTAGAATTTGGAGCACTGGGCAAAAGGCATGGGTTTTAAGGCTCGTGAAAAGATTAAGGATGGAAGCAAACCTCTCAGAAGGGCAGAGAGAGAGGCATAGGAAGCTAACTGTGCCAAGGACAATGCCCCAAAGAGCTGCTCTGTCACCATCTAAGTTCCCTGGCTGGCAAATGCGTGGAGAGTCTGGAGGCCCCAGAGCGGGCAGGAAGTCCCCAGGCTGCTTCTTGATGCTTCCCTCACCCTTAGGTTTGCCAGAGATTCATCTGTTATGATAAACAAGGAAACGTGGGCATGGTGTTTTTTGAGCTCCTGTGAGCCACCGGACCTGTTATCCAACCCGAGGATGGCTTGCGGAGATCCCCAGTCCGTCCTCCTCCTCCTGGCAGAAGCGAGGTTAGCTTCGCCAACACTGCCTCAGGCTCATGGGACGGAGCTCTCCAACTCGGGCGGTCTAACATCAGGAAGCTGATGTCAGCATTGGAGAATTCCTTCATGTAAAAAAAAATAATGGTCTCTCTAGGGTAAGAGACAGAAAGAGTAAAAATAAGATGCAAAAGGTATAATTGAAAACGTGAAGGGGAAAGAAACTACCCCAAAGGAAAGAACAAATGGAGTGGGAGAAAGGAGAAAAGAAGGAAAGGGGAGAGAGACAGACAGACAGACCTACAGACAGATCTACAGACAGACACATCCATCCATCCATACATACATCCACACATCCACGCATACACAGACAAGACAGCAGCTAGGACAATTGAACTACTAATTTGTGTTAGTACATTGAAAGGAACAGTTAGTGCTACTTTTTTGTTTCTGTATTGAGGTCAGGGTCTACAGGGTCTCACTACGGAGGCATGATGACACATTCCTGTAATCCCCTCAGGGGGCAGTCAGGGGCAAGAGGATCATTTTGAGTTTGAGGCCAGCTTGGACTACATAGTGAGTTCAAAGCCATCTTGGACCACATAGCAAGACCCTCTCTCAAAAATAAATAAAGAAATCAATTTTCAATTAAATTAAATCAGTTTTCAATTCTGCTAGAGAACTGAGAAAATACAGCAATGGATAAATGGGACACGGGATCGTGAGGGCCAGGATATTATTTTCTGTGACACTAGACACATGTTGGTACAGATCAGCCCAAACCTGTAGAATGCACAATGTCAGACATGAGACTGAACATGAAATCATGCCCGCTGAATGATAGCGATAGGTCCTTGAGGGCTCATCTACAGCGGCAAATCTGCCACACTCGTGGAGGATGCTGACCGGGGAAGAGGTCGGACAAGGAGTGTATGTGACACTCTGCCCCTTCCACTTAATTTTGCTATAGCCAGGCGTGGTGGCACAAGCCTATAATCCCAGCACTTGGGAGGTTGAAGCAAGAGGATCCGTGCAAGTTCGAGACCAGCCTAGGCTATAAAAGTGAACTCAAGGCCAGCCTGAACTGCAGAGCGAGACCCTGCCTCAAAAAAATAATTTGCTATAGATCTAAATTTCCTGTGAACCTAAAAACTAAAGGCCACTAAAAGATCAATTTGGTCATTGTTTTTTTTTTTGTTTTTTCCAGAACCAGGGATTAAACTCAGGCCTTTGTGCTTGCCAGGCAAGTGCTTATTCTACTGAGCTATCTCCCCAGCCCAATCTAGTCATTCTTACAGAATGATTTCTATGAATAAATATAGAAGACACAAAAAATAGGAAATCGTCATTAGAATATCTGGTCTACGTGCCTGCCTGACAAGCACAAGGACCTGGATTCGCTCCCTGGTACCACATGCTGTGCTGGCCCCGGAAACTGGACTGGACCCTGAAACCCAGCGTGGTAGCACATATCTACAATCCCAGTTCTGGGGAGGCTGAAACAGGAGGCTCACTATGAGTCTGAGCTGTGTAGTGAGACCTGGTACCAAATAAATAAATAAATGATTAGAAAAAAAAAGAATATCCCACCAATTATCACCACAAGAAAGAGCTTGTGAATGGGTAAGAGTATCAGGGGAAAACGGAGGGGGTATTTGTATAACTTCAGCCGATCTCCAGTTCCACAGAGTTTCTTCATTACCATGGTGGTCAACACATGTTTGCACATTTTAAAAAATACTCCTCTTTGGAAGTAGAACTTAACGCTCCGCCCCTTGCGTGTGGTTAGACACAGTGATTCATTTCAAAAGAATAGAGAAGTGCCCAGTAACCTTTTAAGACACTTCCCTAGCTGTTACCCCCAGATAAAATATTAAGTAATAAGACTATATGAGGGACTCAGCTATACGGAATGATAGCCTAGAAGACTTCATTTATAAATGGATGTATCTTGAACATATACTCATTAGTGAAATTAACCAGATCAACATATGCCAATATCTTATAGTCTCCCTAATATAAGGACTCAAAAGAAGAAAATAAATGAATGAATAAATTTTGAGTGGTACCAGGAATCACTCTCAGGACTTTGCATTTTCTGCATCCCCAACCCCTATAAATTTT
>PVKN010011473.1:0-21613 GCA_004027915.1 Capromys pilorides | reverse complement strand
TTTTTTTTTTTAATTTTATTTATTTATTTATTTGTTTGCTTGTTGTGTTTGTTTGTTTCTTTATTTATTCATTTTTGTGGCTGGCTCAGCCTGCCCTGGTGGTGGCGCTGGCGCAGCATGTGGTGCCGGGGATTGAACTGCAGTCCCTGCAGTTGCCTGAGCCCTCCTAAGCAGGCGCTTTAGACCACTGAACCATCTCGCTGGCCCCTAGCAGAACTTTTTAAACAGAAGGAAATGGGAGATCTTAGAAGGGAGTGAGCCTCCATATTTCTGGAGAAAATCAAGCAGGAGGTGAGGCATTGTCCAGACATTAAAGAGAGGGAACTGATAAGCCAATTACTATCTGTTGAACTTGCTATGCGGGGGAAATTGGGAAGAATTACCTCCAGGTGGAGCAGCAAGATGTCCTCCATAAAGGAGGTTAGGAAGCTGGAACTGTTAGGGAGGTCTTCCTGGAAGAGAAGGGCTCAGGGAAGCTGGAGCCCCCTGGGTGCTGTGTCCAAGGTTCTTGTGTCCTCTGCAGCTGACCTCCCTCTCCTGCCACATATTCTAGGTCCAGGCAGTAGCCCCACTGAGGGTACACTAACCTCAGCGCCAGAGCCCCCCAAGCCTCGCCCTGTGAGCCTCCCCTTGCAGTTGCCCCACCAGCCGGTCACAGCTGTCACCCGTGTCTCTGAGAAGTTCTCTGGGGAGACTTCAGTGGCAGCTCTGTCACCCACATCTGCTGCCATCCTGGGGGCCGTTAGCCCCAACACCAAGGAAGACACCACCCCCTGGACTCCCAGTACCACTGGTATGAACAGGAGAGCATGGCATGAGGGTCTGTCCACCTCATGGCAGGGGAGGGAGGGCAGGGACTGGGGGTTGCAGGAGACTCAGGAAACCCAGGCTAAGCCCCAGCCCACCTCTGCCCATCATTGTGACCCCTTCCTTTATTCCATCTGCTTTGCCAAGGGATTTGACCTTGCCAAATTCCCTTTCAGATACCATGACACACCGTCATCCTGTGTGGGAGGGCCCTGGCTTTCATGATGGGTCAAGGCCCTGGTTATCTTGCACACTGGCATAGTCCCCTTCCCGGGTACCATGCCCCCTCAAGACCCCAGCCTATCTTGGGCCTGTGGTCCACTTCAGTGATGTGTCCTGGGCTGGCATGATATGGGCTTTCAAAGCAGAGTTTGGGGAGCGTGTTTGGTGGCCACACAGCACAAGAGGCTTTGAGTTCTGTACTCTCAAATAGGGTAATGGACAATTTAAAGGACCTCTTTGATGTCATTGCTATATATGTCCCCATCCTCCTTTCTCCTTGGTTCACTGAGGCAGGGCTAGCTTAGTCCTGGGGTTCCTACTTGTCCCCCAAGTGATGCTGGGTAAATGGGCAAGGCTTGGCCAAAGGCAAGGAGCTGTGGCTGGTCTTCCTGAGGCTAAGTGTGTTACTTCCTTCTTTCATCCCACAGAGAAGAATTCTTCCTTCACTCAGTCTTTGCCAAGCTTTGGCTACAGGGGAGTGGCAGCAGGCAAGTACAAGGACAGGTGAGTTCCTTGCTCTCAGGTGGCCTCCCCTGGGACCAGGCTGCCCACGTGCCCTGTAGGGAGCTGCCTATCTTCCTGGACACTGGGGCTCTGGAAAGCTAAGGCAGCTGGGTTAGTGGGCAGGGTAGGAGCAGGAAGAGGCCGAGGGTGAGGTGAGGCCACCAGCTTGGTGGGGAGGCTTTGTTGGAGAGGCACTGCCACAGCCTCATTCCTCTGCAAACCCTTCCAAGCAGCTCAGTTAGAAGATTGCAGGTGTGGACTCCCAGCATTCTGTGAAGAATTATGGGGATTTATGTCTCTTATGATAAAATGAGGCAAGAGATTAGGGCCTGGCCAGCCAGCTGGACAAGTAGGCGTGCCACGTCAATCACAGAAATCCTGGTCGCACACAGAAAAACAGTTCTAAGCCCCATTCTAGTGACCAGTCAGAAAATGCTACTTTTAACTTGTCTGGTGCGAAATCAAGCAAGTTTTTGATAGGATGGCCTAGATCTGCTGTCAGAATGAAGGACACAAAGGAGAGTCACTATTAACCTCATTAGCCGCAGTGACCCACTCTGAACAAGCGTACTTCTTTCCTTACCTCTAATTGGTCTGCACTCATTCTGCAGAACACCTTTACTTGCCTACTTTTATTTTCCAGCGTCTTTTTTTTATATGTGTGGAACTGGGGATCGAACTCAGGTCCTTGTGCTTGCCAGGCAAGCACTTATTCTACTGAGCTAGTTCCCCAGCCCCTACTTTCCTACTTTTAATAAAATGTAAAACCTTGCTATCATTAAGAAAAAAAAAAAAAAAAAAAAGGAATGCAAATGTGCAGTCCCAGCTGCTTGGGAAGCTGAGGCAGGAGATAGCAAGGTCAAGGACAGCCTGAATAACTTAGTGACTTAAGTGAGACCCTTTCGCAAAGTAAAAATAAAAAAGAGCTGGGGATGTAGCATGGTGCAGATGTTCTGGATTCCAAACAAAAGAAGCCAGGTAGGATGTAGCTCAGTGATCAGACTATTTTCCTAGAACGCATGAGGTCTTGGGTTTGGTCCCTAACACTTATTTATTTATTTATTTATTTGCAGTACCAGGGAATTGACCCCTGACATTTAAAAAAGAGAAGATTTCAGGGGTGGGTGGGGCCATGTGTGTGTACATGCATGTACACGCATGTGTCCTAGCCTCCAGGGAGGAAGAAGGGCCAGAGGGCCTTTATTTTCTCTGAGCAGGTACCTGAAAAGGCCTATGGGAGGCTGGCAATGGCAGCAGGGCTTCCCCATGGTGCAGACCTCCTACGGGTCTCTTGGGACTCTGTGCTCCCCAGGCCCTCTGAATGGTGGTTGAAACAGGGTGGGTTGGCAAGGTGGGCTCCCCCTTTTAATAATAAAAGAATTGTGATTGCCTGGCAGGTTGTTCCAACAGGAAACAAAGGGGGTCTTATGGAGCGGTAGTGAGGAGGGAGGCCTGTCCTGGTGGAGCTGGCCTGGGCACACTTCTTGCACAGGGAGGCTGTGCCCCTGCTTCCCCAGACACAGACACATGCCAAGGGAAGGTTATGCACAGAAAGGGGCCCGCTTTTCTTCCCCAGTTGGGGCCGATGACTTCAGACAGCAGCTCCATTCAGAAGCCTGCCAAACCAGTTGGACACTGGGGCAAACAAGGCTCCAGTCCATCACACAGACAGAGTGCAGGGGCCAGGTGTAGTTCAGGGAAGCCAGGCATGCCTGGGTCTGTGTTCCTGACTTGGTGCTTTTCTCTTAGCCTACCCTTGGTGACATCACCCCAGTCACCTCTGTCCCCGCAGCTGCCGGCCACAACTCAGGCCCCTCACCAGGGGGAGCGTCGACGGGAGCTCGTGAGGTCACAGACGCTACCCCGCACCTCAGGGGCACAGGCCCGGAAGGCGCTGTTTGAGAAGTGGGAGCAAGATACAGCGGGCAAGTATGAATCTCCTGCGCCCATCAAGCCTGTCCCCTGAGTAGGCCCAGCATAGCCTCCGGGCAGATAGGCAGGCATAGGAAGGCCGGGCCCTGTTCTGTTCCCCAAGATTAGACCTCTCTGGCAAGTCAAGGTCAGGCTGAGTGACAGGTCGGCTGGGGTTCGCCAAGGGATGCTTGCTTCTGAGAGGTGAAAGCTAGGGGGCGAGGAGCCAGAACAGGCCTGGTGAAGACCTCTCCTGTTCATTCTGTGGCACCCTAGTCCTCAGCACCCCCAGGTCCCAAGCCTCCTCACCTGAATTCCTCTTGGACTGCGACATGACTGGTGCTGAGTGCCCTGCTAAGGGGCCAGACTTGCCTGAGGCCTTGAGAAAAGTGACACCAGAAGGAGCCTACTGACCACTACCATGCTCTTTTAGCAAAGGTGTCCTTGGGCTGCTGCCTGCCTTTTCATGTTTATCTAGTCATCTTGGCAGTGTATTGACACCTGCTCTATGCAGATTGTGACCAGGCCTTCTGTGATGATGGATGACAGCTGGACTTCAGTGAGGGAGGCAGATCCAGGAAGCTTCCTCTTGACCTCAGGCAACCTGATCAAGGCTGCTAAAGCGTGTCCTGTGGCCCCAAGGAAGGGACCATCCCTTCTGTCTAAGAGAGTGCCATCCAGGAAGGAGGTCTCTCTATCTGAGGGAGGCTCATAAGATGGAGGAAGATGGGCCAGGAAGGGCACAGGGACATAAGGCCATGCTGGCTCAGGTCCTCTGTCTCAGGCTTTCCCAGTAACTCTACCTCCTGCTGTGGGAGACACACAGGATCCTGGAGGTCTAGAAGTGGGAGGCTGTCCTGTCAGACAGTATCCAAGGGGGCTATTTAGGTGGTGTATGGTGCTGACCAGTATCGCCCTGAGTGAGGGCACTAAGGGGTGTCTTCTTGGGTGGCGGGGGAGTGTGCTCCCTTCGGCCCCCACAGCAGGGCTACCTTCTCTCCACAGGGGCAAAGGTGAGACTCGTGCTAAGTTGAAGCGGTCGCAGAGCTTTGGTGTGGCCAGTGCCAGCAGCATCAAGCAGATCCTGCTCGAGTGGTGCCGCAGCAAGACTCTGGGCTACCAGGTAAGCCCAGCCCAAAGTCAGAGCAGACATTATGGCCTCTTGCTTTTATCCCTCTGGGCTGTCAAGGCTGGGGATAAGGCAGGAGCCAGAGAAATCATCCCAGCCACCTGTCACAGGCAGTTGGGGATCGGAAGAATCCAGATTTAGGCCCAGGTGGACCAGTACGGTATGCCGGAAGGGATGGGGTCCGGTGATAGATAACATTCGATGCTGAGCAGGGTGGGTAATGAGCTTCGAGGAAGGCCTGGGAGCATCTGCTTCTGGGGCTCATTGGATGTGGGGGACCGAGGTGGTCATCCCTACTGATGCCCCTTGCCCTGCTCATAGCACGTGGACCTGCAGAACTTCTCCTCCAGCTGGAGCGACGGGATGGCTTTCTGCGCCCTGGTGCACTCTTTCTTTCCCGACGCCTTTGACTACAATGCTCTGAGCCCCACACAGCGGCAGAAGAACTTCGAGCTGGCCTTCACCACGGCTGAGTGAGTATGGCAAGTCTTGCCAGCCCTATCCCCAGCCAAGACCCTGAGCCTGACTCCTGCCTGGGTGAGATCTAGCACACGGGCAACTGTCCAAAGATCTGAGGAACCTCTCAGCCATAGGCCGGCCTTCCTGTTGTACAGATGGGGAGACTAAGGCCTGGCAAGAGATTTTTCCCAGCAACATCCAGCACCCAGTGATAAGAGCAAGGTGTCTCTGTTCCAGCCTGTGGGGTGCATTCTAGGAGGCCATTCACAGACAGGTTGTGAAGGGCCCATGGGACAGGGTCCCCAGAGAAATATGTCTGCTTCTCAGGCTGATGAAAAGATGTGTTGCTCAGAAGAGTTCAACTGCTGACCAGCAAGAAACCAGGTGAAATCTGGGTTATTTCAAAAGCAGATTTTTTTTTTTCTTCTCTGAATACCATTCTAGCATTTATAGTGAAATCACCTATCTTGTTGTCTACACTAGTAATTCATAAAGAAAACAGGCTTGGCCGGATGTGGTGGCGCACACCTGTAATCCCAGCACTTGCGAGGCTGAGGCAGGAGGATCGGTGCAAGTTCAAGACCAGCCTGGGCTACAAAAGTGAGCTCAAGGCCAGCCTGAACTGCTTAGTGGAAACTTGGCTCAAAAAGACAAACAAACAAACAAACAAACAAAAAACCCCAGGCTTATTCTAACTTACAGTTCTGGGGACTGGAAGTCCAAAATCATGTTGATGGCATCTGCTTATCTTTTTTTGTATTTAGTACAGGTCCTACAGAGTCTTACTATGTAGATCAGATTCATAATGATTCTTGTGTTTTCAGCCTCCCAAGCACTGAGATTACAGGCACATGCCACCACGCCCAGTCTCAATCACATGGCATGCCAGGGACCAATCCTTGGCTGCTGCGCTCTGCCTAAGCAGGCGCTTTAGTCCTCTGAGCTATCTGGCTGGCCCTTGTGTCTGCGTCTCTTCTGGTAAGGGCCTTGTGCTGCTTCAGCTCGTGGTGGGCAGTGACAGGGCAAGTGTGCTGTGTACACAGTGATGGGAGGGGAAAAGGCTGCACACTCTCCAACAACCTGTTGTCAAGAGAACTAGACTAGTCCATTCTTGTGGGAACTACATTAATCCCTTCCATTAGTAAGGGTGAATCCCACATGATCCAAATGCCTCGTACAGGCTTACCACCTCTTAGAACCATTCAGGCCTCAGAATGAAAGGAGGCTTGAGAAGGAGGGAGCATTTCTGGGGTCAGGCTGTGCTTCAGAAACCCATTTGGGAATAGGTTATCAGCCAGGGGCAACCCCTACAGCATCAGGAGTGTAGCTGCAGGGCTGGCGAGGACCCTGGCATCATGCAGAGCCTGCCTGATGGTACTGACAGGTGGACACAGCCACAGTGCTGGTAGGGAGGGAAAACATACTTTAACCTCCTTCTCCTCCTGCCCTCTCACCAAGGCCTCTTATTGGCTGACCGTTGCAGAAGGGAGAGGGCAGGGGAGCCATCCCTGTGGTCCTCACAGTCCCCAGAGCAGGCACAGGCAAGTGGTGCTGAGTTGTCCATAGGTCAGATGTTTCCCAAGGGCATGTTCATCTTCTCTGCTGCCTTTGTGCTGCATGTAGCCAGATGGGTCCGTCTTCCAGGGACTATGTTTGTTCTGGCCTGAGTTGCCATCAGTGCTCCTGTCTTCAAATGCTCCTCATGGGCCTGCTAGGGTGAAAGAAGCCTCACTTGAAGCCTTACCTGTACTGTGTATTCCATTCTGGGCCCCTATGCCAGGTTCCTCCTCTGGCCCAGGAAGGGGTCGTGGTAGGGATATGGTGACCCGTACTTAGTGTTGTGAGCCTGCCTGGAGCCCTGATAGCCACGTGCTTTGGGGATAGAATGGAGTGTCTGGCTGTAAGCTCCTCGGCCTGAGGATTTGGAATATCAGCATTGGCCTCTTGTGTTGTCGGATGACGCACCGGGACTCTCAGCCCCCTTGGAGTCATAAGAACTGCTTGTATACTTTAAAAGCCTTCTCTTTCTTGGCTGCTTGGGATTAGTTGTCATCCTAATAGCAGAAACAGCTTTGACTGAGTGTGTTATGCAACTGGACCCAGACGATGGTGGAGTCATGCCAAGTGTTGAGGCATGATATGGGGTGGGGAGGGGGGCTACCAAGAGGAGGCCCAGCTGCTTGGAACTCAGAAATGGCAACTGTCAAAAACCAGACTGTTAGAATGTGAGGGATCAGGGCTTCCATGTGGGTACCCAAGGCCCACCCTGCAACTGAGGGAGGCCATGCAGAGAGGGTGGAGTTCTCTGCTCTCTCAGTTCAGTGGGCTAAGCAGGGCCAGCTCATGCCCTGGCTACTTGGTCACCCTCAGCTCTGGACAAAGGCAGAGAGGCACTATGGACCATCGGGTAGTGACCCCTTGCCCCAGCCTTCAGGGAGCACAGCCACCCTTGGCAGCCAGAGCCAGAGTGATTCCAAGGCTGTGTTTTCCCAACATGAGGTTTGAGTCCACCGAGTCTCCAGACTCTAAACAGATGTTTCTTCTATTCCCAGCCTTGGGGTGGAGTGTGCTGGAGCCTGGTCTAGGCTTTGCCTTCCTTCTTCCCACAGCAAACAGGAGTAAAACCTTGGCTCTGCCTCCTTGTGCCTGAACCTGCTCCCAGCTGGAGAAGGGAGGAGGGTAGGAAGGGGCAGCTGAGCCGAGGTCTGGCTTTTTTGCTGACTTCGGGATATGGGGAGGGGCGTGTGTGGGAGCTTGCTGAGAGCCTAGGGAGGTGCCTTCCCTTATGAGTCATTCCTGAAATTATCTCTCAGGTAATGGGGGAGAGGGCTGGGAAGACAGCCTGCCTGTCTGAGGCCTCTTGGGAGGACAGCTGCTTGAATCTCCTGTGGTTTTTTTTGATAATTGGCTGGTTGGGAAAGCCGTGAGAAGGCACAGGAGCACCTGCTTGAGGATCTTGGTGATCAGTGTCTTCAGTTTATAGTGCCTAGGTTTGCCAGCAAAAATCTGAGCACATTTGCGGGGCTGTTGAAACCCATCAAGAGCCAGACGGGCAGAGGACAGAGTTAAGCATGGCAGTTGTGGGAGCAAGCAGCAGATGAGTGGATCCTGGGATCTGATCAAGGCACGGACTTTGGAAGGGAGAGGAAGACACGAGGTCCTAAACTATGCAGCCACCAAGCTTCAGGAAGGAAATGTTGCCCAAACCCAGGAGCAGCTGCCTTCCAGGCACAGATACATCTGGAACCTTTGGAGAGAAATGGTGCCGCCCCTCCTCCTCCATGGTTTCTGGGGCCCAGAGATTCCTTGTGGCCTAATCTGTGTGAGTGATGTGGTGTTGACAGCAGGCCGAGCTTCCCTGGCCTGCCAGGTGTTCACGGCCTAGAACTAGGTAGGACCGACCCCTTGTGTGGAAGGGGCCGAGCCAGGTGGACGCCTGGCCCCTCTACGCCTTTCTTCTTTACCTCTCCCAGCACAGAGCCCAGGACATGGGATGCGTAGCCCTAGGCTTCCCGCTTGCCCTGCGTGGAATGTGTCCTGCTCTTGGGTTTCACTCCAGCAGAAGGGGCTTCCAGGCTATTTGTAGTACCCATGTGTCCTGATCTAAAACTAGACAGGAGGCAGCAGTCCAAGCCCTGGTATCTAGGACTACATTTACAGCATGCTTAAAAAGAAATAACCCCCAAGCCCTTCCTTCATGTCCCTGATGGGCCAGCTCTATGGTAGTTGACGATCGCAATAGAGGAGACTAGGAGAAAATTCTTGGAACATTTGTACCAGGCCCTGTGAGGTAGGAGTGGAGCAAATCCATGAGAGCACAGCAGCACTAACCTTGGCTCTTGCCCTACTGTCATACTGGAAGTGCTCTGTACCTTCTCCTTTGGACTTCGCCATGGAGTTTGAATTGCTTAAAAAAAACTTGAATCTTTTTTTTTTTTTTTTGTGAGACCAGGGTTCAAACTCATGACCTTGCACTTGTCAGGTGGGTACTTGTGCCACGGAGCTATCTCCCCAGCCTAAAAGCTAATATTCTTTTTTTTTTTTTGTGGGACCGGGGTTCGAACTCATGACCTTGCACTTGCCAGGCAGGCACTTGTGCCATGGAGCCATCTCCCCAGCCCTTGAATCATTTTTATAAAGGCTTTTTTTAAAAAAATGTATTTGGTACAGGGTCTCCCTACATGGATTGGACTCATGATCTTCCTGTTTCCCCAGCACTGGGATTACAACAAAGGCATATATATATATATATATATATATATATATATATATATATATATATATATTCTGGCAATTGGGGCAGGGTTTTTTGTTTTGTTTTTCTTTTAGTACTGGGAATTAAACTCAGGGCCATTACACTGAACTACATCCCTAATGTTTTTTTTGGTTTTTAATTATTATTTTGAGATGCTGTCTTGCTAAGTTATGCAGTTTAGGCTTGAGCTTGAACTTACAGTCCTTCTGCCTCAACCTCCCAAAGTGTTAGGATTATTGGGTAATGCTGATATTTTGAGATGCAAATATTTTGATCCAAGTCAATGGCTACTATCATTTCTTTTCTCATATTCTGTCACATCCTGTCCCCTGACTTGTGTTCAACCTGTGCCTGTAGCTTCTAGGAATCTTGTTTCCATTGTGGCTGGCACCTGTCTCTGAGCAAGACTGCTCTGTCTGCAGGGACAAGCTGAAGTAGAAGGCAAATGCCCCTACAGTGTTGTGGCATGGGCCACACAGTGGCCTCTAAGACAGGGACACTGTGCTATCAGAGGGACAGCTCAGAGCTCCCCAGGAGAGCAAGAAGCAGGAGATGAGAGGGGTGCAGGGCAGAGGCAGCATGGGGAAGGAAAAGAGAGAGCAGAGAGACAGTGGCTGCGTGTTGTGTGCTGTGATCTCCTTCCTCAGGGACCCCCACATGCTCATCTGCTTGGTTTAAAAATAGCTGTGGAATAGGAGCCAGCTGGATTGTGGCCCAGTCAGTCTCCTGGTTGCCTGCTGAGGGAGGGGTCCACCTGTTTTCCTTTGCACAGGCTGGGTGACCCTGGAAAATGCCAGCAGCTCTGTGTCTTCCTGAAGGGCACTAGAAAGACCAGCATGAGTGCAGCAAAGGGATTCCGTTTCAGACAGACATAGGTGTGAAGGCTCTCTTCTGATGTATAAAGAGTTTTTCTTTAAGGAAAACAAATTGCATTGAGAATAACCTGGTAGGATTACAGGTAGAAAGTATAGGGGCAATAATAGCAGGCAACATAAAGAACGATTTTCTCATGGCTCAGCCATCTGCAGAGGGGTTGGAAATGACTCTTGCAACCCCTTTTTGGTTCCTTTTCCCAGACCTAGACATGAACAAGCTGCAGTGGTGTCTCAGAAATGATGTGCTTTTGATTAGGATATTTGGATGGGGTATATTTGAGTTTTCTTCCAAGGCAGAGGTCCTGGGATTCTAATGCTGTATTTGCCTAACTTGGGGAACAACTGAGGCTATCGTGAGGGTGGTGATAACCTGGGCTCACATGGAGCCTGCTTGTCTATTCCGGGGGTCCTCTGGACAGCAGAAGGAAGAAAGAAAGGGTAAGCAGGGGTTCTCCCTGGGACACAGGTGAAGAGGAGGGCATCAGATACCCAGTGAGGGCTCTGTGCAGTGAGTTTAGGTCCCCAGGCTCTCTGAAGAACTCAGATTTCTTGGTCCCTGTCCACAAAGCTCCTGCATGCTTGCCCAGGTCAGAGGGCTGACTTCTTTGATACTGAACCCTGCCACAGCCTTTTGTTGGGAAAAAGGGTGCCCAGTGATGGGGTCAAACTCAGTGTCACCCCAGGAAGCCATTGGATTCCCTTTCAGATTGCCTGCTCCAACTCTGAAGGGGAGGTGGGGACAGGATCCGAGACAGATGTCTCCATTTCGCCTTGACATTTGGTTTCTGATAGGAGGTCTGGCCTCTGGCCAGCACCACAGAGCAGGGCCGGTGGTAATGTTACAGGCTTTGTCTCGGGAGCACACAGTCCTGGGAGCTGCCCACTACAGTGTCCTGGTGGAAAGTGCAGCAGGAATTATGCTGAAAGCTCTGAGGCAGCCCAAGGAGCCCGGGCTGCTTGTGGGCTCTCTTCCCTGGCAGAGCTCTCTGGGGAAACAGGGCATATAAGGACACGCAGCAGAAACACAGCTAACAACAAACCCACTGGGACAGAGAATAGAGATGTGTTCTGATGTCCTGTTCAGGAAATGGGCGCAGAAAGGTGAAGTAGGTGTTTGGCAGCTGTTTAGATTTCATGTTCAGCCTCTTTTCTCCATGATTCACCCTACTTCTTAAAGGCATAATCATAAAAACACAAATCGTGATCATTCCTACTAGTTGAGCTCTTTCAACTGCTTTTTATGAATTAGCGCATTAATCCTCGTATTGCTCTGTGAGGTGGCTGTCACATCAGATGGGGAAAGTGAGGCTCGTAGAATTTAAGTGTCAGAGATACAGGTGGGCTTTGGCCCTCTTACACTCATTAACCCAGTGGAGGGGACCAAGGAGCCCTACTGAAGTGCACACAGCTGCAGGGGCCAGGCTCGGACCAGTGTGCAAGGCAACTGTGTTGCCTGTTCAGTTCTGTGTGACATTGACTGGCTAGGTCTGCTCCCTGGACACCCACACACATTGTAAGCAGAGTAGAGGATGTGGTGGACATTGCCTGCATTTGAGTGGGTGCCCACTGTTGGGTCAGAACTCAGTGCTGAGCTGTGTGGAGCTACCTGTCTTGACTGTTGTTCATCTTCCCACCTCCTGAGGCTGCCAGCCTCCCTCCCTCTGAGCCCAGTGAAAGAAATGGTCATGGTTTACTACAGGTCTGTACCTGTGGGCTGAAAGTTAGGCCAGTATATTCCAGGACCTGAGTGCTTAAGGTAATTTTGAGCAATTTTTTCAACTTCTAGTTATGACCTATCAGTTTAGTGGTTCATGACCAGCATTTATAAAAGGAAGGGGAAAATAAATACAAAATACAGAGAAAATACTATAGTAAAGATTATAATTTCTTTGATGGCTTATCTCTGTATATAGTCACCCTTCTTTATTCACAGGAGATTGGTTCAGGACCCCCACAGAATACACTGATGCTCAAGTTCCATACATACAATGGCACAGATTGCACACAACCTATGTACATCCTCTCATGTCCTTTAAATCATCTCTCCATGACTTACAATACCAGATGCAATGTAAATGCTATGTAAATGGTTGTTATCCTGTATGGTTTGGGAAATAATGAGGGGGAAAAAGACCCTCCCCCATATATGTTTAATATTATGTTTATAATTTTATATTATGTTTATAATTTTTCCTTAATATTTTAATTTTAAGCCTAGTTGAGTATGTGGATCCCTATATGTGTGTGTGTACTGAATGTGATGAAAAATATCTTTTTTATAGAGGATCATAGTTTTATTTATTTGTTTGTTTATGCATTTATTTTTTGCTCTTTGAGACAGGGTTTTGCTATGTAATTCAGGCATGTTTTGCACTCACTATATAGCCCAGGCTGGCCTTGAACCCACAGCAATCCTCCTGCCTTGGTCTCCTGAGTGTTAAGATTATAGGCATGTGCCACCATGCTTGGCTGAAAGTTGTAGTTCTTAACAACATTTAAAAATATTGTTTTATGAGGCAAATTTATTTTTTACTTAATTACTTATATATTCTTTATAAATCATGCTGATTTACTGTATGAAGTTGATGTATACTTAATTGTGGTATATAAACTTGATTTTGCTGGAACTTAAGTAAAGTAAATATTTCAGTCGAAATAGCAACTGTAAGTTGGGCATGGCATGATCCTAGCTCTCCCATACATACACAACTAACCTGGACAGCTTAGAGAAACCCTGTCTCAAGATATAAAGGGGTTGGGGATGCAGCACAGTGGCAGAGTGTCCCTGGGCTCAATTGCCAGTACTGAAAAGGAAAAAGGTAAGTCTAGGTAAATACAAAACAAAAACAAAAACAAAAAACTGTGTGAATCCTATAGGTGGTATGCAGGTGCTTTGGGACAGGATTTGTTGCTATTGGTGGCTATTGGTGGCTTCTAGGTGGGTCCGTGTTCTGATAGCGGCTTCTCTGCTCCAGGAACCTGGCCAACTGTGAGCGGCTCATCGAAGTGGAGGACATGATGGTGATGGGCCACAGGCCGGACCCCATGTGTGTCTTCACCTACGTCCAGTCGCTGTACAACCACCTGCGTCGCTTTGAGTAAAGCCCAGCGGCCTGGAGAGTCAAAAAGCCCCCCAGGAGGAGACCGTGGAGCTGGTTGTGTTCCCCAAGTCAGGATGACCCTGAGAAGAGTGGCCTGTGGCGTGAGCTGGCCCTTTGTCTTCTGGTGGTGACTGTGCCCCACCACGCCCGGCTGTGATACTGATGAAAAGTATCGCCCATTGTGCCCTGACAGCACTGCCACAGCCAAGGGCTCAAAGGCAATGGGAAAAGTCCCAGAGAGATAGACATTGGTGCTAAGTAATGGTTGTCCGAAAGAATTGCTCGCCTGTGTAGTTTCCGGAATGCTAAGTTACAGGTTTTCCCTCTGGTGAATTTGATACATGGGCTGGACAGTGTTCCATTGATTACCATGTGGTTTTTTTCTTTTTTAATCAACCTACCCAGAGTCTTTTACTTCCTCACAGTATTGTAGGTCCCTTTCCTCCCTCCCTCTGGGCCATTGCCAGGAAACAGAGACCGCTTAATCAGCAGCCTGACAAAGACCTTACAGCTTGGGAAGAAACAGTTTAATCACACCCAAGTCCTGGGCACCAGATAACCTTCTGGTCACCTCTGTCAATTGGGGAGATGGTCCTAAAGGCTCTTCTTCTCCAGAGACTCTCTCTCCAGAAGGTCATGACACTCTTGGGAAGGGATAGGCCCTTGTGCTGAGAGAGTTTTAAATTCATCTTTTTTAGGGGACTTGCTGCAGATATTTATAAAGTAATTCCATCTGTACCATTGATCCTTTAATTTGTACATAAAAAAAATGTGTCAAACTTGGCTTGAGATTTGTTCATTTCTGTTTGAGAGATGTGGGTATGGGGAATAAGCAGCTCTGTACCTATTCAAATGAAGGTTGACCTGACTCCTACCTTAAATGCTTTTGTGCTTAAATCACTTGCCCAGGAAGTTGAAAATGACATTTGCTGTGTCCAAATTTATCTCTCAGCTGCCCATCTTCATGTCAAAGGAGTGTGAACAGAAAGTTCCTTCTTACACATCTGTCCCTTAGAAGCTGACAACTGTTTTATGATACAAAGTGGTCCACAGCAGAAGATTTTGGAGTGGTCCCTTTTTATTTTTTTATTTTTCCCCCTCTTGTAGCACTGGGGACAGAAGTCAGGGCCTTGAGCAGATGGAGCAAGTGCTCTGTTACTGAGCTCTCCACCACCCTGGACTGCCCCTGTGGTGGGGTGGTCCCTTTGATAGAAGCATACTGAAACATGCTGGATTAATTTCACAGCTGTTTGATCGTAGGATTTTAATAGAGAAATCTTTAGGGTCCATAAAGCTGCAGTCAGTAGCTTATTCTTACTTAAGAATCACTTTATAATTGGATTGAGTTTTTGCCATGGACTTCTAAAACATCCCTTTGAGGAGCTAATGTGGGTCTTCATCTCATGCAGTGTGCTACTGTGACTTTGTATTGGGAGTCAGGGTCAGAGGCTCCTTGGGGAGTCAGGAAGCCACAGCAGAGCTTGCAAGGGGCCAAACAAAAGTCAGAAAATTTGTTTGTTCAGGCTGTGGCCTTGCCCCATCTTTTGGATTCTTCCACAGGGGGAGCCATTCTCTTTCCTAGCTCTCTAGCTGCTTGCGGCCTTGGGAAGGTGAGCCCTATTATTAGCAGAGACACATTCTGGGGCTTAGGGTTTCCAACCTAAAGCCCATGTGAGAATGTGAGGGCTCTATAAAAAGCCCGCCTATAGTTACTGAGTACTCACACATGTGAAAAGGAGCTCTTTTGACTGGCAGACATGGCCTTGAATTTATACACACAAAATACAGCAGACCTTGCTGGAAGAGGGATGGTTCACTTGATCTTAAAGAGTAGTGTCCCTTCTGTTTCACCTGCAGAGTGACACACATTAGATATGTTGGCTCCATGAGATGCTAGTCTGTGGTGTTTGGATGCATTGAGTGAGGGATCATAAAAGTTAATTAATTTTCAACCTCAACACAAAGCATCAAGTTTCTGGGGCACCGTGGGCAGGGGTACCGTGAGACTTCGCAATCTCACGACACTTGGAAATTTTTAAACTTAGATTACTGAAAGTTCCCTGTTTGTGGACTCTGATTCCTCTTTGCCTTCTGCAGTAATATGGAGGGTTTCACATCCCCTGCCCCTCTTGAAATAATTATTTCTTGGAGCTGCTTGTAGAAATCTTCTGTTTTTCCAGATAGATTCATTTCTTTGCCTGGATTTTGTTAAAACTTACTCAATCTGACCAAATGGGTCACTGTGTTTCCCTGCAGTGAATGTTTCAGCAGAGCTGAGATGGGCTTAAGCCACTCTGACAGCTGATGGTTATTTTTCCAGGCACACGAGAGCCTATCAGTGCTCACTGAATATGATATAGCACAGGCTGGGTAGAGGAGAAAGTACAGGCCAGGTGTTTGGGGAACAGTTTGTTAAAGCCAATGAGTTTTGCAAATGTGTTAGATGATGAAAAGTTCTCAGCTTTCCCCGTGGCAGTGGTCAGGACTCTGTAACCAGAGGAGAGCAGCATGAGGGAACACTTTGTTTTCTGACATTATGGCCAGTCTATATGACGTGGCATTGTTGCTGGAAGTACTGACTCAGCCGGTTCACTTGGGTGGGATGACTTACCTGTCCAGCAGAACCGACTTTGATTTTGGATTCCTCTAGCTGGTCACTGGTGAGCAGCTCTTGCTGATGACTTGATGATACTCTTTGAGGTGATCAACTGGATTCCTACTTTCTCTCTCTCTTCTGCTCTCTCATCTTTAGACTCAACTTCAGATAAATGGTCAAGTGTACTTGACATGATTCTTTTTGCCTTGCCCGCCCCCTGCACTAGTAGGGGTTGAGCCCATGGCCTCTTGCATGCTAGGCAAGTACTCTACCACTGAGCCACACCAGCAGCCCTTTAAAAATACTGATTTGAGACATACTATATATTTGTAATTCTCCTGCCTCAACCTCCCAAGTAGCTGGGATTACAAGTGAAGGCTATTGCATCTGGTTAGGATGATCATTTTTGAGCTATCTCTCCTGCTTTTAAAATTTGGTTTGAATTTCCTTTTATAGCTTTTAATCTCATCACTATCCTTTGAAAGAGCATATTAAGAATCCATAAGGTGGGCCAACAAGATAGCTCAGCAGACTAAAGTGCCTGCTTAGGCAAGTTTAGGCAAACACAGGGACTGTGGTTCCATCCCAGACACCATAAGCAGCACTGGTCCCCGCCCCCAGGGCCTGCAGAGGGAGGGTTTGTGGGGGGCGGGTGACGGCATAGTGGCCCAGGCCTGTAATCCCAGTGCTGGGGAGGCTGAAAAACAGGAGGATCACTATGAGTCCGAGCTGAGACACCATAACAACCAAATACATATGTATATATATATATATATATAAATTCATAAGGTACTGGCAGTGTAGCTCAGAGGCAAAGCGCTGCCTGGCAAGTGCTAATGTAAGGTCTTGGATTTCTATACTGAAAAAAATTTCACTAAGTGTTGCCTCCTCCCTAATAAGCTTCAAATGAAAAAAAAAAAAAAAAAAGCGCTTGGGGAGATAAGACCCAATAAGGTAACAGACTGTAGTCTCCAGGCAATAAGTGGAGAAGGTACAGGCAAGTGGAGGGGTAACCAGTAGGGCAGGTGTTGTTGGTGTCACTAGGGAGACTCTGGTGTTATGGCTGGTCTCAACTCTCTATCCTCATCGTTTAAACTGACCTAGATGTTACTGGGCAGGAGTGAGTGAGCGATTTATTTATTTATTTATTTGTTGAGACAGGGTCTCATATAGTGCAGTCTGGCATTGAGCTCACTCTGTAGCCCAGGCTGGCCTTGCACTCACAACCATTCTTCAGCCTTGGCTCCCCCAGTGCTGGGATTATAGAAGTGCGCCATTACACCTGGTTATGTTTTTGTTTTTCACAAACCACATTTTAATAACTCACTGTAACAAATGTCCCTGCCTTGTTTGATGTCTCAGGAGCAGTTGCATGGTTGGTCCCGCTGCTTGGTATCTGAACCAATGCATCAGTCAGTGTTTTACTAGAGGAATAGATACAACACAAGATGTACAAATGTGTAAGAAGTTACAAGGTTGGCTTATAACAGCCATAGAGTCGAATGAGGAAGTGTGCAGAGGGCATCTGCACACTGGAGACTGGGGGATTCAGTCTGAGGTCTGGAGCTCCCTGCTGTGCTCCATGCAAGTCCAAATCAGGAGGGCTGATGGGTCTGTGACAGAAGGCTGACGAGTCTATACCGGAAGTCCAAAGGATCCAAGATGGAAGCCAAAGAGTTGGCACTAGAAGCCTGGAGATGCCACCCAAGCTGAAGGCAAAGATGAGCTCCTAGAAGAATGGAACCCTCTGTCCTTCCTCATTTCCCTTTTGCATCCGTTAAGTGATGAGCCACCCTAAGGCGGCTCCTCTATTCCCTGGTGTGTGGCATTTGCTGAGCCAATTTAGTTAGGCTTTTAAACTTCTCAAGTTGGCACAATGGATCAACCACTACACCCTAGCCCCCGGGGCTTATACCCCTCTGTGGCTGTTTTTTTTTTTTTTTCCCCAGTTTTCATCATTATAGCCACTTTCTTTTCTTTCCATCAACCCTCTGATCTATTTCCTAAGGTCTGTTCTCCTTCTTCTGAAGTAGGGCTTTGTAACCCAAGGCTTGTGTGAGCTTTGGGAGAAGTTTCTAGATGCCCAAAATTGAATATTTTGTCCCTGACCCCAAAACCTTGTCTCCTCCTCAGGCATTTGGAAAAAAAGTATGCCTGTGTTACACATGTACAGAATTTTCCTTATCATTATTCCCTAAACAAAGCAGTGCAACAACTATTTACATAACACAGCATTAGTTAGGATAGGTGATTTAGAGATGATTTAAAGTATATGGGAGGATATACACAGGTCCGATGCAAACACTGTGCCATTTTACAAAAGAGACTTGGGTATCTGCAGATTCTGGCACCTGAAGAAAATTCTGGAACCAACCCAATATGTATCTTGGGAAGTGACTGAACTCTTTACCTTCCTGTAAAATGCCTCAGATAAATGTACTTATAAAGAGGCCAGGTCTATTCAGGCACCCAGCTCTGAAAGTTTTAGTCCATTGTTGGTTGGGCACAGTGCTTTAGGGCCTTTGGTGATGTAGCTTATCATGGTGGAGGAGCAAAAGGTCACTGACCGAATTGCAGAGAGGTGACGGGGAGAGAGAGAGGGAGAGGACAGAGGGAGAGCCCAGGGCACTGCCATCCCTTTAGAGGCCCTACCTTCCCACCAGACCCCACCACTTACAGGTTCTGCCACCTCCCAGGAGTGGCATGGGGTGAGGATTGTGCTTTTAACACATGGGGCTTTGGGGCACATTCCAGATTCAAAGGGTAGCACTTAAGTATTTATTTACTTAATGGTATTGGGAATCAAACCTAAGATCTTATGTGTGCCAAGCAAGCGCTCTGTCCCTGATCTACATCCTCAGCCAAGCACCTTTTAGGTTTACTAACATGCGAAACCATTTCACAGAGACCTTCTTCATCTCTGTGCAATGCATGCACAGTGCTTCCCTGTGGGAACAGGTCACAGACAAGTCAGCCAGTCTCCTATGCAAGGGCGACTAGATAATCTCTGGTATTTCACTATGACCAACAGTGCTAGTTAACAGCTTCATGCGTATGTTGTTTAGCATTTTTGGGGTGTAACCTCTCCCAGAAATGGCACTCTAGGATATAGTTAGATATAGTCCAATTCCTCTTCAGAAGAGATGTACCACTGTGCAATCCCACAAGAATGTCTGCTTGTCCCTATGGCAAGCATTATAAGACTTTTGAATTTTGCCTGCCTACCAAGTGACCACGGTTTCAGTGTAGTTTTAATTCGTGTTTTTCTTGTGAGTTTGGGTGGACATAGCCTCATATTTGTCTTTTTCTGTGGAACCCTTTGTCTTTTGTCTATTTTTCTGTCTTCCCCCGATTTTTGAGAGCCCTTCATATGCTAGGAAGATTTCTGTGGCCCTCCATCCCCCTCTCCATCCACCCTGCCTGTTACCTTATCCAGCTCCTATCCCTTCTCACCTGGGTTAGAATAAGTCACTCTTAATCTAGCCTCTAGGTCTGCAGTCCTTCTCCTCTGGCCATTCACTGTTGGAAGTGGAATGAAAGATCCTCTTAAAATGCAAATCTGGTCCTGGCACAATGTCCATTAAATGCATTTCCATTGTGCTAGAGACAAGCAATTTCTTAGTGGTGCATTAAAGGCCACCAAACCTGGCCAGGTTTCTCCAGTCCCAGCTCCCACCTGTTTCCTCTGTGCCTCTCACTCCCCTCCAGCTTGCTATTCAGAGTTTAGTCTACACATCGTTTCCTTGGGAGGCCTTCATTGAATGTCCTCCACCATCTGTTTCTCGGGCACTATTATTCACTGGTCTCATTGAACCCTGACTACAGGCTTGCTGCTTGGTCTGGCAGGTGCTTCAGTTCCTGTTCTGAATGGAGGGCTGATGCTGCCATCAGCAGATTGCTAGGAGCTGGCTAAAAGCAGGAAGAAACAGCTGCCTAGCCCTACTTTCTGAAGGTCAAGTGTTTTTTCAGCGGGGCATCACAGCACACACCTGTAGTTCCAGCACTCTGAAAGCCCGAGACAGGAGAATCTCAAAGGTCTGTTGAGTTTGTTTCCAGTTTGACCTTCTTATTCAAGATCGCTTCCCTTTCCTTGGGGTGAGGTTGCACACCCCTGCAGTCTCAGCACTGAAGAGGCTGAAGCAAGAGGATTGACTTTGAGGCCAACTTGGGCTGCACAGTGAGACTGTCTCAAAAAAACAAAAGATTGCTTCCCTTCTAGCCCCAGAGAATTTTCAGAATCAGCATTCCTTTAGTTAGCAGATGTAAATCCATGCAGCAAGGGGAGAGGGGTGTTACAAGCTGTGAGGAAGCTTCTCCAGGCTCAACCAGAACCCCTAGTGGTTAAAAGGTTCAGATTTCAGCCCCAAAGGGCAGCACCACTTCATGGACAACAAATACTAATTAGTGTCCCAGGGGAATGCGCCAGTCTCCTCCCTTCAGTCATTATGATGAAATTGGAAAAGAAAGAAAGGAAATAACATTTGGGTTAGAATGCTGAGGCAGGCCAGAGGCCCGCAGGATGCAATAGGGCTTTGTTAAACAGCAAGGCCCCTGAGAGGGAGGTGGAACACAGCTTCCCCTCTGCTTGCTTTGGGAGCTGAGGAATGTTCCATTGATGAATATTCCTTCCTGATGAACAAAACACCACCCAGTAGAGTAGAGTAGGTAGGCAGGTCCTGGAGTGGCCCAGCAAAGAGGATGGGATTGGCCATGGGGCACGGCAGAGTCTCAGAGCAAGAGAAGACGGGTGTCAAGTCCACTCTGTTACCTTGGGTGCAGAGGACTTGGTTTGGGTTCCTTCCAGACATCTTTTGTTCAGAGGACACATGTGGAGGACCCTGTGGATCTGGCTTCCGCAGGGCTGTTTTTCCCACCATGGAAATTGCCCCACTACCATGGCAACTGTGCTGTTGCCCATTGGCACATCTGAGGACTACATTTGCCAGTCACTAAAGTCACTAAAGTCACTTTAAGTGGGCTTTGACATAACCAGAGCAGGATTTTGTGCACAGCCACAAGCTCGAAGTTCAGATGGCTGTGCAGGCTGTGGAAGGCTCCTCCTGCTTCCCACAGGGACAACTCCTCCTGCTCTCCCAGGCTAGGGTCTAATTATCTAGGTCCTAGATTGGTATCATTCTGAGGGCAGGAGAAACTCTTATCCCCTTGCCCCTGCCCCTGGCTGCAGCTTTCCTCCTAGCTGAGGGGGTAACTTCACAGGACATCTGCTTGTCTCTTTCTGTTACTTTATCCAGCAAGCTTACACTGACACTGACTAAGGGGAAACAGAGTATTTTGAGCCAGGGGCCATCATAGTTGCTGTATCAAGTGTCTTTTTGGTGCAATGAATTTCATGACAGGTGTGCTTTTATTCAGGAAAAATAATGCACTTAATTTAGAAGGGTAGGCTTTTCTCCAGGAACCTGATCCTTCTCTGCCTCCACCACCATCCTAACACTGTCACCACAAGTGACGGCAGCCACCATTTTTATTGCAGAGAGACCATAAAACTGAAAGCCAGAGGCCCTGGCTTGTAGTCTCCACTTTACATTTTAATGAATATGTCACCCTCCAAACCATAGGTTCCTTGGCAGTGGGCATCAGCCCTACCAGCTTCCAAGGACTGGGAAGAGGCTTAGCAAGACGCAATGGAGGCTGGAAAAGCTGCAGTGGTCCTCATGGGTTGACCCGAGGGGCATGGCATCCTGCAACAATCTAGCATTCTGGGCATGTAGCTCAGTGGAAAGGACCTGGATT
>PVKN010011472.1:0-16260 GCA_004027915.1 Capromys pilorides | reverse complement strand
ATAATGATTACATTCATCACAAGGCATTCCTTTTTTTTTTTTACCTTAAGATTAAAATTTATTTTCAAATTTCAATTTTTAGTATTTTTGTTAGATCTGTATCACAGAAAAGGAAGGGGGTGGTGCATAAATAACAGTATGTGTCTCCTTGAGATTGCAGCTAGTCTTGAGCCTATGCACATTCTTGGGACTTGACTGGCCCCTGAGTGCCTGGTGATCCAAGCCCTGCCTGCCTATGTCATAATCCCTGATTCCTTAGGAGGGCATTCACACTGCTTGGCAATTTGCACAGGGATCACCTCTGGAGCAAGAGTATGAATACTGGGAACTTTGATCATTTCAAAAGTAACAGTGTTGAAACTTCATTTCATTTTGTAATTTTGTAGTTCTTTCATTTCTAAAACATTTGCTTCACTTAAGAACAAACAGCTGTCTCTGCTGATTCCTGCAGAGGTTCTGTCCATCTGACCTATGGGGAGGATGGCCCTTGTCAGGAAATGCTTTGGTTGCTAGATGGGGAAAGGTAGGGAGACCTCCACACAGCTAGCATGCAATAGGGTAGTCTTCTTACTCTCAGTGATTGTGCTCCCTGTGGCACTACCCCTCTTTTAGAGTGCTGTTGCTTAATTTTAGCCACTTGAATGATGACCCATGTCCCTGTAAAGGTTGGAGGAATGTGCAGTCCCTTTCATACTATAAGGAAAGAGTTGTCAGCCTACTGCTGTTTGAAAAGCTGTTTTAGGAAGGTGCTTTGATCACTGACAGGTGGCATCAGGATCAGTGGGAGGCTAGGGCCAGATGAAGCATATTGTCCCTGGTCACTGGCACTGCACACAATCGTGTACTGGAGTCTGACTGCTCTGAGCTAAGTTGTTTTGGGGTTAGGTTAGAGCCAGGGTGATATATGGTGGAGTCACAGATGACTTCATCAGGGTGATAACCTTGGCATAGGAAGGTTTCTGTACCACATGTGAGCACAGGCAGCTTTCCATAGGGCACCAGCTCAGCCCACTGAATGACATGGCAGGCGTGGGTGCTGTGTTGGCTATAAGCAAGCAAGTCCAGCTGAGTAGTTTGGTCACATTGAGATTTGCATTGCTCTGTTCATTGCTGTTTTGCTCTGGTTTTAAATGTGCTCTCTTATTTGTAGGTTACGGTTTTTGGTTAAGAAGTGGCAAGAAGTAGATCAGAAAGGAGCCCCACTGCTGCAAGGCAAAGCCTCCCACCCAGGTGAGACTCAACTGTTATTCACTGTGACTTGCAAGCCTCTCTTCCTACTACCTGTAGCATTTTCAATAGGCCATTTCTCAGGGGGAATGCAATAAAGCACAGTAGGAGAACTGGTAAATTCAGTCAGTGCAGTTGTTAGAGGCCAGAGTAGAACAGGCAGCACGCAGACCCAGGCTTACTCTAGAGTGGTCAAGGCCACAGCAGCCTAAGTCTGCCATCTTCACGAATTAGCATGCAGTAGGGTAGTCTTCTCTCAGCGATTGTGTTCCCTGTGGCACTACCTCTCTTTCAGAGCACTGTTGCTTAATTTTGGTCAGCCATATCTTGTCTGTGACATTCTGCTGCCTGTTACTACTTGCAGAGCAACCTTGCAACAGCAGAAGGGCTGACTAGGAGGCAGGACATTCTGTTGGGTGCTTGTCCCAGTCACTAGGGTAACAGATGTGAGTGTTCTTCCTCCTTAGCACAGAGGACACAGAGCAAGCCATGGTGCCCTGGGCTGTCTGAGTCACTGCTGACTGCCATGGTACCTGGGTCATCCAGGTGACTCTATCAGTTCAGGCCATCAAGACGGTTTGACCCCAGTATGCCACAGCTGGTTCTCTCTAGGACTTCTACCTCTCCTTTTTCCTGAGCCCCTCAGAGTTGGTAGAGGTGGGAGAGCCCCTCACGTGTTATCCATAACTCTGTGGGACTCCCTAGTGTGATTTGCCCTGCTGATACTCTGTGTTGGACACAGCCTTGTGAAAGTAAAGTACAGGTGATCAAACTCAAATTTCGCAAAAGCTTTTAAAAATATAAGCCAGGCATGATGCCACATGCCTGCTATCCCAACATATAGGAGGCCAACAGAAGAGGATTAAGAATTTGAGGCCAGTCTGGACTATACAGTAGAACTCTGCCTGAAAACAACAGAAACAGCAAAAAACAAAACAAAACAAAAAACCTCAAAATAGAACATAGATTCTTTAAAAATGTTTAAAAATTATTATGTAGACTCCCAATACTTATAAATTAACATTTTTGTATTCTTTTGGTTAAATAATGCTGGGGGAAGGACCCCGAGTACCACGAAAGCAGCTGTGTCCACTGGAAACCAGAGAGTCCCTTCCAACTCGGGATGGGCCTTCCCACCACAGGAGGGACGACCTCCCCAGCAGGAGAGAAAGGTCAGTGGTGAACTGTCTGCTTTATCTTTGCTGCTCTCTCCCAACAATACATGGTTCCTCAGTGGCTCTGGCTGAAGGTTCTGACTTTGACCTATCCCAGAGGAAGGCAGGGCACACACCTGTGCACCCACAGGGACTGGCAGGTCTGCTTTTCTTTGGGGAGGATTGGGAATGTGTCAGGTAGAAAGTGAAAGATGGGGCCAACAGGAGATAGAGTAGCCAGGTTAGACTGGAATAGTGGTTGAGTTTTGCCCCAGGAAAGGGCCAGTGGTTCCCCATTCAGACATCTGTTGTAGGGTGAAGGATGAAGGAGCATTATCCAGTTTGTATGAACGGGGAATGAATTGAAAATTTAGTGACTGTGATGGCATACAATAGTTTCTAGGTGTTGCAACTGTGAGGTGTAAATATTGGTTTTTGGTTTTGTTCTTTTTAAACAGTATCTCGTTATATAGTTCAGGTTGTCCTTGAACTATGTAACCCAGGCTGGCCTTGAGCTCATGTTGATCTTCTGCCTCAGCCTCTTGCATGCTGGGATTACAGGCATGCACCTGCATGCCTGGCTATGCAGCACTTTGTAAAAAATTTTACTTTTTGGTTGTGATAAGAAAGGCTATAAAGTAGATAGATCTAGAGGTTCTGCCTTCTAACTCACCATCTGTCAGACTCAATTGTCTTTTTTCCCTTTGATACTTGAAGATCCACTCCATCCCCAACTTCAAAATTAGAAAGATCCCTGACTGCTTCTCAAGATCCAGAACCTTCCTTAACAGAATATATTCACCATTTAGAAATGATCCAGCAGAGGCTAGGAGGAACACATCCAGGTAACAAAAATCCTTTTTGAAGTACTTATTGAAATATTGTAACCATGCCCTAGAATGTAAAATAATGTAGTAAAGACTGCTGGTCTGCAGCTTAGTGTTTGTTAGTGATAGGATTGCAATAAGGAGTACAAGTTAAGATGCTCACAAAGGCATAAATATTCAGCGGGGAGGGCTGGGTCAGTTTGGCTTCGTCACTAGTTGAGCCTTTCTGTCCTGTCTGTCCTGTTAGAACTCATTTTTATCAGAATTTAGATGAATTCAGTATTTGAAACTTAAGTAAATTATTCTTAAAAGATGTGGGAAGTCTTATAATATATTGCTACCTTATTTTTATTACATTTAGATTCTAGTTCCAAGAAATCCTGTCGCCAGAAGATAAAACAATGAACGAAGTCCTGTGGCTCTTAAACTATGGCAATTCTGTTCGAAGAAAAGCTGTTTTTCCCGAGGAAAACATGAGATGTAGCCCAGGGTGCTCTTCAGTGTGCCCATGATGCCATCCCCATGATGCCATCCCCCAAGGGCCGTCAAGTATTGTTGCCTCTGTGAAGTGTGCAAAGCCAAATGGAGCATTTTCCTGTGACCTCCATACCCAACAGCTGCTTGACTGTGTTGTACCTGACTATGGAGCCTCTGCCTCCTCCATGGAGCAAGATGGGTGGCTTTCGTTTGTCTGTTAAAGTGTCAGATGGGAACTTTGCTTAAAAATGAAGTTTTAAAACACATTCAGGGAAAAAAAAAAATTCAGGAAGGAGGAATAAAATATAAGCACTGTTCAGTTGTGAACAGCCTTGTGTTGGTTTTCGCTTTTCCAGTTTATTGTCTTCATAGGCAAAAAAGTAATTAAAACTTAGCATTTATGTCAGATTTCTCTAAGCAGTTTCCAGTAAATCTTGTGTCATTCTCATAGCATACACACACTGCCACTGAAATTGGTCCATTTTGTTTCTGTAAGTTGCAGCTCTCATGATGGTGGCTGTATGTTTCACTAGTCCCTGTGCCACATGGTGATGTCCAGCCCAGGTTCCTTTACCCAGCCTTGTGCTGAGTAGGTACATGTATGTCACTTAGTGATACACATTCATACATATATGCACTTAGTACATTTTTTTTAGAAAGTAAATGTAGTTAGTGAGTAGATGGTTATTGTTTAAAAGTTTGCATAATGGAAGATGGAGAAGAAAACCATCATGACTGACTACAGTTTGGCCCAGGAGTACACACAGGGTATTTTTATTAGTCAGTATAATCTGGAAAACAGAAACCACTTTGGATTTTCAGACAAAGGGAATTGAATGGAAGGACTCAGCTCTTCTGATGAAGGTGAAGTGGTCCAAAGAGGCACCACTGTTGAACTTATCATTTTGGTGTTGGAACAGTGAAACTGTTGTTTGGACTCAAGGGCCACTCTTAAAAGTCTGGTAAGCGGGCCAGAAGAGACACATTAGCTGCTGCTGCTGCTGCCCCCTATTCCATGAAAGACAGAAAGATACTTGTCTGCCCTCCTGCCTTCAAGTTGCCAAAAGCAGGCAAGGGAGCTCGGGCCAGGTACCTTGCAGCAGTCCATTTCTTGCCCAAAGCAAAGAGGACCGAATGTTGACTGAAGGCACACAGCGGGTGACAAGCACGGTCCAACCTTTTGGTTTTCTGTGTGAGTTCTCAATCTTCTGTTTTTTATCACCAAGATATAATCCAAGGCACCTTGCTTGGTTATTGTTTAAAAGTTTGCAGGAGCATGTATATCTCGTCTATGAAGAGGGAGATGGTCTGTCTTCTCTGTTACAATTAGATGTCTGTAGCAGTTATGAATTGGTTGATGACTGAACCTGTTGTAAAGTTAATTCACCATCCTACTGTAGAAAGTGGAAGGAAAATGGAAGTGCTCAGTGCATACACAGAAGTTGATTCAGTCTTTGTTTCTGAGTCAAAGTACAGGCTGGTATTCATCACCCTTTCACCTAGTGTTGTCTGGTACTCACCTAGCACCTTGCCTAGTTATGACCTATAGTTTTTGCTCCTGAAAGAAGACTGAAGTCAATGCCTTGCCTTTAGAGGCCTTGCTTTTCTTCTTTGACAATTAAGTGTACTAAGCATCTTGTGGTGCCCAGAAAGCACTAGATTAGACTGCCTTCTCATTGTGTACCAGCCACCCATTTTCCCCTGGAATCAACAGCATGGGCCAGTCCTAGACGCAGCCCTGCTCATCAGTTCAGATAGTGGACTCAGCTGCTAGTTCAGCAGGTGCATGGTCCTGTCTGGCAGCAGTAGTCCTCCCTTGGGATAGCACAGCACAGTGTCGTGGTGGGAAGCTGAAGTTCCTCCAAGGAACTCAACTTGTAGCCTCTAGGTTCCTGGCTGATGTATGCTGGCTATGACTGCAGTGCTCACTCAAAGCACACAGCTGCACAGTATTCCACTGCCCTGCACCACTCATCTGAAAGCCATTTCTGGATGAAGGACTGTAAGCAAAACCGTGCATTCCATTGTCAGATGCCTAGGGCCACGCTTGCCATGAGAAAGGTTTTCTAGTTAGAAGCAATGATGATGACCAAGGAATTTGGAAAAGCCTACAAATGGGTTTGGGGCAGGAAAACATCCATATTCGCAGGAGTAGATGGGCACAGGGACAGCACAGCTGGAGTCCATGTTTTCTGCTCACTCAGCCTAGCTGACTCTTGTCTCAGACTAGTTTCCTTTATATTGCTTCTCAATGGCCACCAGCTGTGTGATCCACAGTTCTATTCTTATATGCCCAGGATTAATGCAGATCCAAGGGGCAGAGTCTGAAAGTCCTACAAGACTACCTCTCCTTCAGAGGGCAGCCACAGTGGGATTTCCTAGGTATATTCATCAGCTTTCTTATCACTGAAACCCATTAACCAACAACCACAACTTAAAAGAAGTTTAACTTAGCTCACAATTTCAGGAGACAAATCCATGGTTGGGTGACAGTTTCCTGTTGCAGATTCCTTTTTGCATATCTGCACACTCTCACACTCTGCCTGTTGCATACATTCTATTAGACTTTTTGGTATTGTTGGCTTCATTGTCTCTAAGTTGTTCTTGAGAATTTTGGGGAGTGCTATTTTGATGGTCACGAATTTTTTTTCTTTTTCTTTTTTTTAAAAATGTATTTAGTACAGGGTCTGTGGGGTCTTACTATACAGATCGAACTTGTAGTGATCCTTCCTGTTTTTCAGCCTCCCAACCACTGGGATTGCAGGCACATGTCACCATGCCCAGCCTCAATTGCAGCGCACCCTGGGAATCGAACCTCCAGGCCCTGTGTTTTCTGAGCTATCTGGCCATCCCTTTTCTTTTTTAAAGAACACAAAATGGTAAAACAATTTAGAAATGATACAAATTTTCATTAAACAAGTAATAGAAATTGAACAGTGGTTGTATTGCATGATGTTATCTACAAATTATGTTACCAAATATCTTTAAATATCTTTAGGTTACCAATTATAAACCTGCAAGATTAGTAAAACAATAAAATAAAATTGTAAGAAATTTAAAAGAATTTTCTTAAAATTTTAAGCATTAACTGCTTCTTTCAATAGACCAGCATAAATCAGGAGTGGAGTTACCCAAACTATCCTCTATATAATGAATATATCTTTTTTCCTTCTTTTGTCCTTTCCTAATAATAGTTTTCCTTCCCATAGAACAGATTCTTTCCCTTTCATAGTATACATTCTATCTTTCAGATTTTATTTACTCTTTATTTACAAGACAATATGATGTTTGCACATGTAGGTCTGATGTCACTTACCAATACATCTCTAATTGTATCCATTTACCTATAAAATCCTTGAATTTATCTTTTTTATAGCTGAGAAATACTCCATTGTGTAAAAATACCACATCTTTTTTTCTCCATTCCTCATTTGATGTACATTTGGGTTGTTTCCAAGATTTAGCTATGACAAATTATATTGCTATAAACATGGGTGCACATACATCACTGTGGTATGATGTTTTCAATTCTTTTGGAAAAAAAAAATACTAGGGCAGAAATAGCTGGCTTGAATGGAACCTCTAATCTTAGCTTTGTAAGGAATCTCCACACTGATTCCTATAGTGGTTGTACCATTCTGAACTCCTACCAGTAGTGAAAAAGGGTTCCCTTTTCCCCAGAGTCCCGCCATCATTTTATTGGTTGACTTTTTATGACAGTCATTTTTCTGGCATAAGGTGGAATCTCAGTATTGTTCTAATTTGTATCTTTATTTTTTAAAAATGTTATGTACTTGGTACAGGGTCTCACTATGCAGCATGGATTTGTAGTGTCCTCTTGTTTTAGGCCTTCCCAGGGATGGGATTACAGGCGTGTGCCATCACATCTGGTCTCAGAGACCAGCACAGGGCCGACATGTCATGTAGTGCTGGAGATTGAACCCCAATCCCTGTGCTTCCCTAAGCAGGCGGCTGGCCCTAATTTGCATCTCTTGGATGACCAGTGTTGGACATTTTTTTCATATATTTATTTGCTATATGTACTTCTTCATTTGTGAAGTGTATACTCATCTCAGATGCCATAAATTCAAAGATAGAATTTGGGTCTTTGAACTTTGGACACCTGATATTTTTTTAATTCTCTATATGTTCTAGATAGAGGTCTTCTGTCTGAGGGACAGTTGGCTATAACATTTTTTTACTATATGTGGGTTTTCTTTTTACTCTTGGTGATTTCTTTTGATGTGCAAAAACTTTTCAATGAGATTCCAATTGTTGATTCTTTAGAGTATTTCCCATGCAGTTTGGTTTTTGTTCATAAACTCTCCACCTACGCCATGTCTTTAAAATGTCTACCTATTTTCTCTTCAAGAAATTTTAATATTTAAACCTTTAATCTGTTTTTACTGTAGTTTTGAGCATATTGATAGGCATGGGTCTAATTTTAGACTTGGGAATGTGAAAAGCCAGTTTTTTCAGCACCTTTTGTTAAAGAGGCTATCTTTTTTCCAATTAACATGTTTGGTCCCACTGTCAAAGATAACGTGGTTGAGTGTGCTTGTGGTTGTGTCTGCATCTTCTAATGTTTTCTGTTGATCCTCAGGTCTTTTATTTCCAGTACCATGCTGATTTTATCATTGTAGCTTTGTAGTATAATTTCAAGTTAGGGATTGTGATGCCTCTTGCCTTCCTTTGTTGCTCAGGATTGCTTTTGTTATTCTAGGTCTGTTCTGGTTCCAGATAATTTGTGTGTGTGTGTGTGTGTGTGTGTGTGTAACTGGAGATTGAACTCAGAACCTTGCACTTGCCAGGTAGGCACTTGTGCCCCTGAGCTATCTCCCTGGGCCCTTTCCAGCTGAATTTTAAGAAAGTTTTCTCTAGATTTGTAAGGTATACTAATGGTATTTTAATCAGGATTGCATTGAATCTGTATAACAAGTTTGGAAATATGGTCATTGTCTCAGTTACTCTTCTTTCATTTTTGGGACAAATACCCAACACCCAAAATGAAGGAAGGGAAGGTTTATTTAGCTCACAGTTACTGGAGGTTTCAGTCCATTTTTTCTTTCTCTCTGATCCTTGGCTGGCTCCAAAGCAGACTGGCACATGGCAGAGAGCAGCAGTTCATAGCAGTGGAACAGCAACAATGACAACAGGGATAGTCCGTCTCTCTGTCTCTTATATTACATTCAGGCTCTCTGCCTCAGGCTGGGCGTTTCTCTAGCACTCACACTCATAATCCCAGCAGTACTAAAGCACATAATCCCAGCCTTGGATCAACCATAATCCCAGTGGATCATGAGTTAATCTCAAACTCTAGAAGTCCCGCCCCATGACTGCATGAGGCTTTGGGGGGACAACTAGACACAAAACATAACAGCCATGTTCACATTACTCCTGTCCAAGAGTAAGGAATATCTTTCCATTTTCTGAAATCCTCTTTGATCTCTTTTTTCAGAGTCATCTTCATTGTACAAATCTTTTATTTTCTTTGTGAGATTGATTCCTAAATATTTCATTTTGGGGGACTGTAACTGTGATAGGCACTATGTTTTAGTTACTTTTCTCTTGCTAAGACAAAATAACCAACACCCAAAATTAAGGAAGGAAAAGTTTATTTAGCTCACAGTTAGTGGAGGTTTCAGTTCATAATTGGCTGGCTGTAAGGCAGAGTTGCACATGGCAGAGGGCAGCTATTCAGGGCGGTGAAAACCAGCAAAGAGCAAAGAGAGGAACGGCAACTGTGGCAGTTAGCAAGCCTCTTTCATTACATTTCATTTCCTTACATTTGTATACAGATTATCTGCCTCAGGACTGGTATAGCACTCATACACATAATCCCAGCATTGGATCGTGAATTAATCACAAACTCTAGGAGCCGCCCCATGACTGCATGAAGTTTGGGGGTGGGGGGACACCTAGACACAAACCATAACACCTCGTCTAATTTCTCTTTCAGTGCATTTGTTTGTGGATAGAAATGCTTTTGATTTTTGAATGTTGACTTTGTATCCTGCAATGCTACTAACTTTGGTTATTAAATCTACAAGTTTCAGTGGAATTTTTGGGATCTTCTATGTATCATGTCATCTGCAAATAATAATTTCACTTCTTTCCAATCTTTATTCCTTATTACTCTTATATAATTGCTCTGGCAAATGTTTCCAGAAATATATTGAACAGAAGTGGTGATAGTATCTTTGTCTTGTTCCTGATTTTAAAGTGAAGGCTTTCAGTTCTTGTCCATTTAGTCTGATGTTGGCTGTTGGTTTGTCATAGATGGCATTTATGAGGTTGAGGCAAAGAGTATCCTGATTTGTCAGTCTTTATCATGAATGAGTGTCAAAAGCTTTCTATGCATCTATTGAGATGATTTTGTGATTTTTGTCTTTGGCTTTGTTGTCCTGGTGTATTACATTTATGGATTTGTGCATATTGAACCATCCCTGTATTCCTGGGATGAGTCCTGCTTGGTCATGTATAATCTTGATGATTTGCTACATTCTGTTTGCTAGTATTTTATTGAGGATTTTTACATCTATGTTCATTAGGTACATAGGCCTGTACTTCTCTGTTTTGGTTGGGTCTTTCTCTGTTTGGTATCAGGGGAATACTTGCCTCCAGAAATGAGTTTGGGGGACTTCTTACATTTCAATTTCATTGAAGAGTTTGAGAAAACTTGGCATTAAATCTCTAAATTTCTTGTAGAGTTCAGCTGTGATTCCATGAGCTTTTCTTTGTTGGTAGGTTTTTAAAATTACATTTTCAATTTCATTCACTGATATTGAATTATTGAGAATTTTTGTATCTTCTTGATTCCCCTTTGGTAGTTCACATGTATCTAGGAATCTGTCCATTTCTTCTGTGTTTTCCATCTTTGTTATGGTTTGTATCTAGTTGTTCCCCCAAAGCCTCATGTAAATCATGGAGCTGTCAAGCATATGGTTTGAGGGGCGGGGCCAGAGGACAAGGGCAGGGCTAGAGGGGCAGGGCCAGTGAGGTGTGGAACCATTAAACTGACAGCATGTGCTGTCAGACCCCACCACCACCCCCAGGCCTGGTGGTATGAGAGGATCATCCTGGATATGGCAGCATCTCAGCCCCTCCTCCAGACCCTGTAGAGTAGGTCACTGTCTTGAAACCTCCAGTAACTGTGAGCTAAACAAATCTTTCCTTCCCTAAGCTTGTGTGTGGGGTATTTGTCCCAGCAATGAGAGAAAAGTAACTAAGACAATTCTGGAAGCATAAAGATGTTGGAAATAGATATTGATGACCCTCGAATTTCTATAGGGTCTGTAGTGATTTCACCCTTGTCATTCCTCATTGCATTAATTTGAATTTTTTTTTCTTTTTTGATAAGGTTGGCTAGGGGTTTATCAATTTTTCAAAGAACCAACTTGATTCATTCTTTATACTGTTTTCTTCATCTCTGTTGCATTTATTTCTTCTCTGATCTTCAGAAGTTCCTTATTCCTTTGGGCTTGATTTGCTTTTCTTCTAGGAGCTTTAGATATAGCATAAGATCGTTTATTTGGGCTCATTCTGCTTTCCCAATGTGAGAATTTACTGCTATAAATTTCCCTCTGAAGACAGTTTTCATTGCTTCCCATAGGTTCTGGTAAGTTGTATCTGCATTTTCATTCAATTGTAAATATTAATTTCTTCTTTAATTTCATCTCCGACCTACTGATTGTTCAGGAAGGTGTTATTTAGTTTCCTTGTGTTTATGGAGTTTTTGCTATTTCTTTGGTCAACAGTTTCCAGTTCCATTACACTATGGTCAGATAATATGCATGTGATAAATTCAATTTCTAAGCATTTATTTAAGCATGCTCTTTGTGCTAGTAGATGGTCTATTTTGGACAGTGTCCTGTGTGCAGCTGAGGAGAATGTGTCTGTGTTGTTGGGTGAAACACTCTTTAAAGGCCTATTAAGTCCATTTCTTCACAAGTTTGGTTTATATTTCTTTAGTGATTTTTTTTTTTCTTAGTTGATCTCTTTCTCTCAGTGGGGTGTGAAAGTCCCCCAGTACACTTTGTGTTATTGCTCACTTGATTTTTTTTAATGTTAGTTAAAATTTGTTGAGTGCTCCTACATTAGGTGCATATATATTTATAATGGTTATTTCTTCCTCTTGCAGTTTTCCCCAAAACAAGTATGTAGTAACCTTCTTTCTCTTTCAATCACTCTTTGTTTGAAGATGACATTGTCAGCCACTAGAATAGCTACTCCTGCTTTTTTCTTGGTTCCTGTTGCATGGAATATTGTTTGACTTTTAGTCTACTAATTTTTACTTTGACTTTTATTCTATTAGTTTCTTTTTGAGTTAAAAGTGTTTCTTGTATACAGTATGTTGTTGGATTTTGATGTTTGATCCACTCTGCTGCTTTTGATTGGTGAATTGAGGCTATTTACATTGATGGTTATAACTGATACATATTGGCTTATCTTTTGGCATGTTATTTTCCTACTCTAGTATCCCTATTTTTCCACTCTGTGTAGTTGCTTGCTCTACTTGGCGGTTTTCTGTTGTTCTTAAAGTTCTGGTCATTTTTGTCTCTTTCTAAAATATATCAATACTCTTTGTAGTATTGTTTTGGTTGTCATGATTTTCTTTATTTCTGTCATGGAAATACCTTATCTCTCCATTAAATTTGATAGTTTTTCAGGGTACATCAATCTGGGCTGGAAGTCGTTTTCCTTCAGGACCTGAAATATTTCACTCCAAGCTCTTCTTGATGGTTTGTGTTGAGAAATCTGCTGTGGGGTTTCCATTATAAATGATTTTTTTCCCTAACATCTTTTAATATTGTTCTTGTGCTGAATTTCTGGGACATTGGTTATTATGTGTCTGAGTGTAGATTTATTTTGATTATGGCTAACTGGAGTTCTATATGCCCAACTAACTGTAGGTCAGATTCTTTTCCAATGGTTGGGAAATATTCTGTTACTCCTTCTGCAAGTAGTCTTTTTATGCTATTTGCACTGATTTCAGCTGTTTCATTGATACCTATTAGTCTTATTTTTCTTTGCATTATCCTGCAGCTCTTGCATTATTTCCTGGTTCCTTATTATTTTTTAGAGATCTTTCATGTTCAGACAGAACAATGCTATCTTTAAGGTCTGAAATTCTATCTTCAATTTCATATAAGCAGTTTTGTGGGCTTTCAATGGAATTCTAAGTGTTGTGGATATCTGTTTGAATCTGTTTCATACATTCTAGTTCTTTCTTGTGTTCTTTGAATGCTTCCATCATTTTCCTATTCCCCTCTACTTTTTATGTGTTTTCTTTACATGTACTGAGCAGTTGTTTCATGATTGTTATCATTTTTTTTTGAACAGCATATATTTATTAGGGGAAAGAAAGCTTTCTGAGAGAAGGACAGGAAGGGGGGTCCTGAGTGGATGATCCCCAGGAAGCTGTCTCTTCCAGGGACTTTTATAGAGGAAAACCATGTGGTGAGACAGGTGTAAGGTGGTAGAGAAGACATGGGAACTTGCTTAGGTGGGCTTGAAGTGGGACAAAACTATGGTCAATGAGATTACAAGCACCATTGCTCAAGTAAAATTGATTAAATATAGGACTGAATTGTGAAGCCAGCTGAGTCACGTAGCAAGCAGGCAAGAGTACCAAAAGATCTCTTCTTATTGGGCTTGGGTTAGGACTCTTACAGGCTCTTTCAAGGCGACTAATTCTATATACATACATATATACACACACACACACACACACATCAAGAAATATGTACATAACCTGACATAAGATTGATAGTTTTGTGGAAATCCTTAATGACCTTTTAGGTGGGTTCATCTAATATAACTATGTTGTTTGTAGTCTTGTATAACTACCATTTTGAGAGCTCTTATTCTTTTTAAATTTATTACTATTATTTTATAATAGTTAACACACTGCATAATGTTGTCTTCATCATAGTTGTTGAGAGTACAAGATGCAGACATGATTTCTTATCTGAACATCATTAGTACAGATCTTTCTTTTCATTGCACAAAGAGAAAGTAGCTGTATATTTAGTCCAGTAGTCCATAACAGTGGATTATCAGCTCATCTGGCATTTTTGAGGGCTGTTAACTTGAATCTTTTACAACTCAGCATATTAATATGGCTTTCCTTTTTACACCTCGTGGTTAGACCTTTCTGCTGGATGATTAAGACCAAGATAAAGCAAGACCTATGTTATAAAAAATATGTAAATTTTGTAACTGACAAGGTCAGTCAGGTTGCATCAGGGTTTACCCTGGAACCATGTACTGTGGTTTGCAAAGCTTTTGTCACTATCAGCCATCTGGATGAATCATGGCCATTGCTTGACCATTTTGCTCTCTGTGGAAGCTGGAGAGAATGTTTTCTAAGTGATTCTCCTTAGGCACACTGTACAATATCGATCACTTTCTCATTTCTTTTTTGACCTAAGAGATTATTTCTGATTTCTTCCATGGCATGTTGGAGTTTTTTCTTCAGCTGCTATCATTTCAGAAATTTCAGGTATATGACTTTCAAGCTCTATTCCTTTGTCTCCTGTACTTGCTTTGGGTGGACTGGAGGTCTGAGATTGCCTTTTGCTCCTTCATTTTGACATTTTTGAAGCTCCCAATGTTTACTCTGTTTCTGCAATAAGGTAAAGGGGCAGGGTGCCAGTGAGTGAGGCTCCCCTGAGAGTCAGAGGGCAGGGTAGGTTCACCTAAGCTTCTGCTCTATGGGGTTCAGTGTGGCTTCCACCTTGGTGGGGTGGGAGCAAGCTGCAGCTCAAGAAGGACCTGATGAAGAGGAGGACACACGAAAGCACTGCAAGACTGTTGATGGTGGGGGTGGTGGAGGTGGGCACAGGTTAGGGCTCACTAAGGCTCCTACTACAGGTGGGACAGGCAGCAGCAACAGCTCAACAGTGCTACAGTGACACAATGGGTGGAGAGACGGTCACAGCTCAGCTGAGCTCAAGAATGTTTGTGGGGGAGTGGTGGAGGCAGGGTAGGGCTCACCAGGTCCCCACAGCTGTCCGCTGCACTCCTGATCTCCTTGGGCAGTGGGAGAAATGGCCACAGCTCAGTTGAGCTCTGGCAGTGGTGATGAGGGGCAGGGCAGGGCTCACCCATTCCCTCTGTCTACAGAGTCGACAGTAGCTGTCTACTCAGTAGCTGTCTACTCTGCGCCTGATCTTGGGCAGTGGGAGAAGCAGCTGCACAGCCAAGCTCCAGTGATGGTGAGTGGGTGCAGGGCAGGGCTCCAGTCATGAATTTCTTAAGCTCTTTGTCATGGAAAGATATTTCTCCATCAGTTTTTTTTTTTTTTTTGAAAAGGAAAGCAATGTTTATAATCCCCCTTAACCCTACACAATTTCTGTCACTTTTGTATTATACACAATAAGTAACCATGTAGTTGAAAACAAAACACTTGTGCATCTTGCTTTTTTCACTTATCATCTTAAGATTTTCTTCCTGTTGCGTCACAGGGTTCCTAACTATACTTACCAGCCACAGAACATCTCATTCAGAGGCTGAATTACAACTCAGCTATTCCCTACAACTTCTTGTCTTCAGTACTCTTTTATGCATTTAGCTTTTTTTCTTCCTTTGGCTTATCTTATTAGGCTACAGCCCCAGACATGACGTTCCTGGGTTAGAGGCTTTTTTCTTAAGGAAGGGGTCCGCTTAGGGCCCAGGCTGGCATAGAAACCCTGTGCTCAAGGGATTCTCCTTGGTCACTAGGCCTCTGCACCCAGCTTGCCCTTTAGGGCTCTTAAACACAGAGCACAAACTTGAGCCCAAAGGGCCCACACGATGGCGCACTGCCCGAGCCCCACACTCATTCTCTTCACAGCTCCTTCCCCAATGCACTTTAGCTGCCTCACTTCCGTTCTCAGCTCCTGGCAGGACAGCCAGGGTGAGCAGTTTCTCATCTGTCCCATTTTGAAGTAACCGTGGGGACAGGGCCTAAGGCCCTCCGTGGAACGTGGAGGGGAACTGAAAAACTGGTCGAGGCAGAGGTAAAGCAGAACATTCAGGAGGGCCATGGTGAGCAGCAGCCCGACCACGCGGGGCACTTCTCTGTGGCTGAGGCCTTGCCTGCTTTCCGGCACCTTCCGCTCCATGTTGCTGTCCCTCGTCAGCTCCTGCGAGGCTGCCTGCGCATGCGCCCTCTCCATCAGTTTTGAAAGATAAATTTTCAGAATATACTGTGTGGTTTGGAAGGTGCTTTGCTTTAGGGCTTGAAACACTGCTCCAAAATTTATTTCCTAGGTTTTTAAAAAATGTTGAGGGGGCTGGGGAGATAGCTGAGGGGCACAAGTGCCTGCCTGGCAAGTGCAAGGTCCTGAGTTCGATCCCAGGTTCTGCCAAAAAAAAAAAAAAAAAAAAAAAAGGGGGCCGGCGAGATGGTTCAGTGGTCTAAAGCGCCTGCTTAGGAGGGCTCAGGCGACTGCAGGGACTGCAGTTCGATCCCCGGCACCACATGCTGCGCCAGCGCCACCACCAGGGCAGGCTGAGCCAGCCACAAAATGAATAAATAAAGAAACAAACAAACACAACAAGCAAACAAATAAATAAATAAATAAAATTAA